>CAUYQU010084912.1:0-25610 GCA_963574635.1 Cheracebus regulus
TTGTTCTCTTGCTGATGAGGAGCTGCGATCCCCGGTAGGAGGAGAGGCATTCTGATTTCGGGTGTTCTCAGCCTTTTTGCACTGGTTTCTTCCCATTTTTGTGGATTTATCCACCTGTCGTCTTTGTAATTGCCAACTTTCAGGTTGGATCTCTGAGTGGACGTCCAGCTTGTTGATTATGAAGTTTTCTCTGTTTCTTAGTTTTCCTTCGGGCGACGCCCCTTCCCCACAGAGCTAGGTCTTCCTGAGTTCGGCTGTGCTTGCTCTGAAACTCTCAGTCCTCAGCGCTTCCAATTGCTGTTCTCCTTGTGGGGATGGGACCAGCCGAGCCCAACTAGAAGGGCACCCAGTCCCGCACACTCCGCACTGAGAAGCGCTGCGCTGGGGCACCGGCAAAAGAGCCGTGCCGGCCAAAAGAGTCGTGCTGGTGACCAATGGGGCTCTTCCACCAAGAACCTCCCAGTTTGTGGGCAACAAAAATTCGTCTGAAAGTGTGGAGTCCACTCACTCTCTGTGCTTTCCCTGGGAGCTACAATCCTGAGCTGTTGCTAATCGGCCCTCTTGGATCTCTCTCTCCAAATATGTATATTTTTATTGCCAATTTTATTGTGTAAAGTAGCCTATGAAGTGTTCTGTTTCATTTTTATATTTTTCAAATAAATTCCCTTTAAAAATATCAGTAAATATCTTTTAAAGAAATTTTTAAATGATTTTTTCCACATTCATATTTTGAGGATTATAATCATTTGAGATTATGGCATTTGGGATTGTGTCTTTCCAGATTATGATCGGCTCCTGGAGGCTCCTTTCCTCCAGGTATAGGATGACACCCCTCACATGAGGGTCTTATGACCTGCTTCAGGAATAGGTCAGAAAATCCTTCCTAGGTTTTATGACTTGCTTCAGGGGAGAGGTGGGAAAAGGTCAGAGAGACTTTCCTGCTCCTTTTGTTTTCTCAAATTCTTTCAGTTTAAAATATACATTATACCAAGGCATCATATTTTGGGATAGGATGTTCTAAGCACCATCACTGACCTTTTAAACTAGGCTACTGGAAGGGTAAACAGGACTCAGAGCTGGTACAATAAGATAAAACAGTTCAGAGAAGTTACATTAAATAAGTGAAGACAAAGAGATGCCTTCATGCAAGATTTTCTAAACCATTTCCCAGTACCTTCAATAATTAAGATAAAATACTTCAGAGGGTAAAAAAGAAATGTTGGAGAAAGAAAAAGAAGTATTAAATAAATTGCTGTATCAAAATTACGAGTTTTCTAAATGTACTGTGGTATTGAAATCTAAATGCCTCAAGGAAGAGAGTTTTTTTCAATGTAAAGATTTTGTAAATACATTAATTTAGTATTTAAAAAAATCAATTTTAGGGCTTTATGGCTATGTAACTAGAGGAAACGAAGAATCAAATTTCTCTTATTTAGCGAACTCATCAGTGTGGGTAATTGATTTTCAGCTATGATCGCCTATGAAGGAATTTAAAATACACACACACACACACACACACACACACACACACACACACACACTCCAGGTCTCACCTTTCAGAGATTTTGATTTAATTGATCTGGGATAGGAATCTAATACTATATTTTAAAATGTCTCCTGGTGATATTTATCCTCATGTGTGTATCCAGGGTACAAATTCACTGGTAGTACAGAATTGAGGATACGCATTAAGAAACTTTTAAATTGGGCACAGTGGCTCACGCCTATTTCTCAGAACTTTGGAAGGCTAAGGTGGGAGGGTTGCTTGAGGCCAGGAGTTCGAGACCAGGCTGAGCAACATAGTGACACCCTCAACCTACAGAAAAACAACAAAAAAGTCCAGCATGGAGGCGCATGCCTACAGTCCAACTACTCAGGAGGCTAAGTCAGGATAATTGGGTGAGCCTTGCAGTTTGAGGCTGCAGTGAGCTGAAATTGTGCCACTGCACTCCAGGCTGGATGACAAAGCAAGGCCATGAGTCAATAAAAAGGAAAAAACAAACTTATTTTAACAAAAAAATTTTTACCATTGAATAGTAAAATACTTCAGCTTGTATTTTATTTACTTTTATTTTTATACATTTTTCTATTCACTTGTATTTTATAAACATTGCTGTATGATGAAGTAGAATTTTAAAATTAAGAATTGCCATTGTAAATAATTTCACAGAGCCTTAAGTGTCTTCAACATACATTTTAAAACTTACGCTGCAGTCTTTTTGTGACAGGAAGGAACACTTATTTTTAATATTATTTATAAATTACTACTTTTTTTGAGACACGGTCTCACTCTGTCACCCAGGCTGGAGTGCTGTGTTACAATCACAGCTCAGTGCTGCCTTGAACTCCCTGGGCTCAGGTGATCCTCCTACCTCAGCCTCCCAAGTAATTGGGACTACAGACACGTACTACCATGCCTGGCCAGTTTTTGTTGTTTTTTTTTTTTTAGAGATGGAGTTTTGCCATGATGCCCAGCCTGGTCTCAAACTCCTGGGCTCAAGCAATCCACACACCTCAGCCTCCCAAAATGCTAGGATTATAGATGTGAGCAACTGCATCCAGCCACTATAAAAAGTATTACTGATTTAAGTAATAGTTGATGTAATATCAGAAGTGTAGTCAGGAATTAACTACACTAAGGGGTGAGGACCATAGCATGGGCAAAGACCTGAGGTAGGAGGGTGCATAGCCATAGAAGACACCAGAGAAGGTCCAGAGGGCAGGAAGAGAAAATGGTCAAGATGTTTACCTCCGACAGGTCACAGTGGATTAGCTGTGTCCCTCTGTGGAAGGCCCCATCTCCTGTCTGTTCAACCCTCTGTCTGTTTATGCTATATGTCTCCTGGATTTACCCCTCAGGCCTAGAGATTATAACCAATCTCCATGTTTACTATTCCTGGGGTAGGGAATGATCCCTTGTTACTTTCCCAAACCCTACCCACACCTTAAACTAGCCTCAAAGTACTCAGTTTAAGGGTATCAGCTATTCCAAATAGGACTGATACAGATACCATCTCCACATTTTAATACCATTTCTGATATCCTCATTTGCTTGAATGCTAACATGAATTAAATTCTACTAATCAGATAGAGCCTCCTGCAATTTTTATTTGGACCTGAATTATGCAGGGAAACAGGTAGGTACAGAGCACCCATTTTGCTATCATGGATTATTGCAGAGCAGGTGTTTCCATGAAGCTCATTCAGAGAAACAGAATGACTATGAGTATATAGAATAAGGATTTATTTTAGGAATTGGACAATATACAGTTGAGAGAAGTGCTGAGGCAGTAAAGTTCTGGAGAAAATAAAGGAGTTGAAGGATTATGAAAAGACGAGTTGCTCTAAAGCACTGGCACAGATGAACAAGTCAGAGCTTGGGGAAAGCCAGGCACATCCAGCTGCTAGAGTGGGACTCTACAGGGCTAGTGTCAGCGTCTATGAAAAGCTGTTTCCTCTTAACTGTTGCCTCTAAGTTCACAGGTTTTCAAATCCCTCTCATATTTCTCTTTTGGCCAGCTCTAACCAGGAACCAAACCATGGTCTTGAGGTCTTTCGGGGAGTTTGGGGGCCTACGTTTTCACTTGTGGTTGCTAGATAGCAGAGGACACCAGCCAGACTCTAAAGTAGGGTTAAACTGACATAATCATGTGCAGTAGTAGACTTTGTTGGCTCTCCTGGCAGATGCAATGTTGGCAGCAGCTGAGGTCATCCCCACAGAGGGGCTTTGGGGAATCTCTGTGAAGTTTCCTTTGTGGCCCTAGTATTGTACCAAGTTGTCCCAGCCATTTTGAACATGACCTGGCCTGCATATAGCTCCAACTGGCCTTGTTGGACACAACATAGCAGCTGGAGAGTTCGTTAGCATGATTCAGGCTGTACCTGGCAAGGAGAGGGAAAAATCCTAGAATATGGTGACCATGTGTGATCGGCAAGCCTTCCTGAAGGGATATCATGTTCACTTTTCTATTTCTACCTGCAACTAAATTCCTGTGCCAGATGGAAACTCCTTGAGAACAGGCCCTAGAGACACAGAATCTCTAATCAATTATCAGTTAAAGATTATTACTCTTCTCAGGAGAAAAAGAAGTCTTTTATTTGAGAAACAAAGCAGGGTTTCATCAATTATTAAACAAAAGGTTTGGCCAGGGGCAGTGGCTTACACCAGTAATCCCAGCACTTTGGGAGGCGAGGTGGGTGGATCACAAGGTCAAGAGATAGAGAACATCCTGACCAACATGGTGAAACCCCTTCTCTACTAAAAATACAAAAATTAGCTGGGTGTGGTGGCGTACACCTGTAGTCCCAGCTACTCAGGAGGCTGAGGCAGGAGAATCGCTTGAACCCAGGAGGCAGAAGTTACAGTGAGCCGAGATTGTGCCACTGCATTCCAGCCTGGCAACAGAGTGAGACACCATCTCAAAAAAAAAAAAAAAAAAAAAAAAAAAAGGTTTGACTACATACTCTATTTTGCAAAGAAATTTACTAGAGAAACAAATTATGTGATTTCACCCTGGTATTTTCTTTTTATAAATTACTGGTAAGAAAATATAAGCACATAAACAAGAGTATATAAAATGTGTAATATGAAGAATTAAAATAAAAGGCCTAGCAGATGATATGATTGTCAATGTAGAAAATCTGAAAGACTTGACAAAAAGCTCCAGGAATTAATAAGCAATTACAGCAGGGTTGCAGGATGCAAGATTAATACGAAAAAAAAAAGTGAATTGCTTTCCTATATACCAGCAATGAACAAGTGGAAGGTGAAATTAACAAATAATACAATTTACATTAGCACACACAAAAATAAAATACTTAGCTGTAAATCTAACAAAATGTGTATAAGATTTGTATGAGAAAAATCACAAAACTGTGATGAAAGAAATCAGAGAACTAATTGGGAGATATTCCATGTTCATGGATAGGAAGACTCAATATTGTCAAAATGTCAGTTCTTCCTAATGTGATCCATAAATTTAATGCAATACCAATCAAAATCCCAGCAAATTACTTTATGGGTATTGACAAACTCTAAAGTTTATATGAGTCATCCCTGGTATGAGAGAGGATGGGACCTGCTGGGCAGGCAGAGTGTCTATAGGGGTTTGACAAGCAAATGAGCTGTATGTAGTCATGTGTGGCAGTGAAAATACGAAGGTTAGTTCTTCCATAAAAAGCAATTTAATTGTCTGGAAAAGGATTGTTATCTCTTCAGCCCAGCAACTGGATTCAGCTCTGTTATAGCGGCTGCCCCTAAACAGCATTGAGTCAGGGTCTTGCTTTGTTGCCCAGGCTTGGAGTGCAGTGGTGTGATTAAAACTCACTGTAATCTCTCAATCTCCTGGGCTCAAGTGTTCCTCCCTCTTTGGCCTCCCAAAGTGCTGAAATTATAGGCATGAGACACTGCACCCAGCCCTAGAAAAAGAAACATTTAAAAATCACCAGTAGTCTCACACACAAGAGGTAATCACATATTTTTTTCAAATGCCATCTAAATATTTATGCAATCATATCAAATGATGTCAAATACTATATACAGTTTTTAAATCTGCTTTTTGCATGTTTTAAAACACAAAATATTACAATAAAATGCATATACCTTTCAAATATTAAAAAACAAAAAGTGAAGTTTATATCAACAGGCAAAAGACACACAATAGCCAACACAATATTAAATCTGAGGGAGAAGAACAAATTTTAAGGACTGATACTACTCAGCTTCAAGACATACTCTAAAGTTACAGTAATCAAGACAATGTGGTATTGGCAAAAAAAAAAAAAAAAGACACATTGATCAATGGAATATATTAGAAAGCTTAGAAATAGAGCCATATAAATAGAGTCAGTTGACCTTTGCCCTCTTTCCTCCATGCATTGCCTTTGCTCTTTGTCAAAGACGAATGGGCAAATAGGTTTTTCAACAAATGGTGCTGAAATGACTGAACATTCACATTCAAAAAAAATTAATCTAGACCTAAACCTTATACTATTCATAAAAATTAACTCAAAATGAATTATATACCTAACTGTAAAATGAAAAACTATAAAACTCTTAAAATAAAGCAGGAAAATCTCTTAAAAGATAATTTTGAGTTGGTGAGGACTTTTTAGATGCAACACCAAAGGCATAATTCATAAAAGAAATAAAGAGAAAGCTGGAATTCAAAAAAATTAAAAAATTCTGCTCTGCAAAAGACACTGTCAAGAGAATGAAAAGACAAATTGCAGACTGAGAGAATTTGGAAGGGATAAATGACTTTTATCAAAAATATACAGAGAACACTTAAAACTCAACAATAAGAACACAAAAAATTCAATTAAAAAATGGGTTAAACACTTTAACAGACACCTCACCAAAGAAGATGTACAAGTGGCAAATAAGCATATGAAAAGATGCTCCACGTCATATGTCATCAGAGAAATGTAAACTAAAACAACAGTAAGATACCACTACATACCTATTAGAATGGTGTTAGAATGGCCAAAATTCAGAACACAGACAGCACCAAATATTATACTCACAAGGATGTGGAGCAACAGTAAATCTCATTTATTGCTTTTGGGAATGGAAAATAGTACAGGCACTTTAGAAGGCAGTTTGATAATTTATTACAATGCTAAACATGTCCTTACCATACAATTGAGCAGTCACACTCCTTGATATTTACCCATGGATATTTATAGTAGCCAAGATGTCCTTTAGTAGGTGAAAGGATAAATAAATTGTGGTATATACAGACAATGAAATACTAATCACTACATCAAGGCATAAAAAGACATGGAGGAAATTTATATGTATATTACTAAGTGAAAGAAATCAATCTGAAAAGTCAATATACTGTGTAATTCTAACTATATGATTTATGTCTTCTTTTTCTTATAACGTTTAAAAAAGTATGAAAGTAATCTCTTTTATTGTGTTATTGTGTTTGTACTCTTCAGTGATCTCCTTTTACCCCTTCATATTCCCTTGGGCCTGATTCTCTTGACAGAAAATATTTAGCTAGGGGAGGGGAGAAAATGTAGGCTCTTGCTTATGTCACCCTAGATTATTTAGGAGTGTTACAATGTCTAGGAATAAAGCAATCTGGGCTCAACCACTCATTTATCTCACTCCCCACCCCAACCTATGCCTGCCACTCAGGAACAGGGGTTGCCTTTTAAAATTTTAACTGTTTATTCTGTGGCCATTTGAGTGTGGTGGGTGGAAATGGAGGTCTGAGGACATAGGAAGATGGTGAGAGGTGGGAATAAAGGCCTACACTGACCCTTATCGGCTCCAGTCTGTAGCCAAGTTTCTGCACTACTCATTGTTACCCAATACCTCCAGGGGGCACTTGGATAGGGCTGCTATACCAGGCATTGCAACAACCAATAGGCTTGTCTAGGAAATATTGAGGGACAGAGAAGGGAGGAACTAAAGAAGGCCTCCCCAGCCCATGCCTGTCCCTCCTATCTGGCCTTCATTTACTCTACCTACACATTCCTCTTCCTCTTCACATTACCCTTCTCCCATATACACATACTGCATGCCCATGTGCTTTCCACAGTTTGGGAGTTGGCATTGGGACACACCAATCACCTTCTAGCTTCAGCAGAATGTCTATTTTAGTTGTAGGGGAAGGAAGTCACATTGCATGCTAGTTAGACATGGATTGGCCATGCTACTTTCTAATATGTTTTATTTTTTGTTTCAGAATATCTTGTGAACATGTATCTTCATCATTAACTTCATGTTACAGTTTGGGTGTGATGGTGTTTTAGATTATTCTGGGAAGCATAAGTGAGGAAATGGTAAAAGTGAGACAGGCAGGGTAGAAAGTCAAAAAAGAATACATTATAGAGTCTGTAACTACCATGGGCAACTGGGACTTAGGCCGTCTCTGAGAAAATAACCGGAAAAATTCCTCTGAATAATAGCAGGAGAGGAGAAAAGGATGGAGCATTTATTTCTCCACTCCCTTCCCCCATTGTTGGAAGCCCAGGGGCTTAACTTTCCCACACTGTAGGTCATACCTACTGGCCAAGACTACTTGCATTTGATGCTATAAAGAGCTCACAGGCACTGAGAAGAAGCGCTTGAGGTGAGAACCTCAGCATGCTAGAAGCTGTCTACAGTATGTGCAAGTGAACTCACTGGGTTAAGGGGATATGGGCTGGGAGAGCAGCCATGTCTGCTACATGTAGGATGACTGAAGTAATGGGAGAATAACTCAGAGAAAGGGAAATCATCAGACCCTTTATGTTTTAAGAATTACAAACAGCTGGCATGTGATGGTGAACACCTGTAGTTCCAGCTATTCTGGAGGCTGAGGTAGGAAGGTTGCTTGAGCCCAGGAGTTCAAGAGCAGCCTGGACAACACAGTAGTGAGACTCTGTCTCAAAGAAAGGGAGAAAGGGAGAAGAAAGAAAGAGAGAGAGAGGGAGGGAGGGAGGAAGAGAGAAAGAGAAGAAATTAAAAGAAAGAGAAAGAGAAAGAAAGAAAGAAAATGCTGCTTGTCTTTTGGATTATTCTCTGCAGAGAAAAGGCAGACATGGTTTTGATATAGTGAGAAGGCCTAACCCAGAAACCAATCCTACCCCAGCACTCTTAGCTTAATAGAAACCCTGGGATGTGTCTGTGTATGAGAAGCGAAAGGAACTAGCACAAAAGACTTCTCTCCAAGGAGCCCAAGGGTAGAAGAGACTTAGCCAATTAGCACTGAGGAAATGGATCATTCCCATTCAAGGGACAATGTGCCCTGGACAGGGATTTGTTTCAAGATTAATGAATTATATTAATTTTAAAAACCCTTTCATTTTAAATTAATTTTTAATTTTTAACTTTTTTTTTTAAGAAACGGGCTTGCTCTGTTGTCCAGGCACTGGAGTGCAGTGGTACAAGCATAGCTCACTGCAGTCTCCCAAACCTGGGCTCAAGTGATCCTCCTACCTCAGCCTCCCAAGTAGCTGGGAATACAAATGCATGCTACCATGCCTTGCTAATTAAAATAATTTTTTTGTAGGTATGAGGTCTTACTATGTTGCCCAGGCTGGTCTTGAATCCTGGCCTCAAGTGATCCTGCTGTTTCAGTCTCCCAAAGCACTGAGATAACAAGCATGAGCTACAGCCCTTTTATTTTGAGATAATTTTAGACTTACAGAAAAGTTACAAAAACAATTCAGAAAATTTCCATATACCCTTTACACAGCTTCTGCTAATGTTAACATCCTACATAATATATAGGTACAAGTGAGAAAATGCTAAAAGTGAGAAAGCCAAAGTAGAAAGTCAAGAATACATTATGGAGTCTGTAACTAATATGGGCAACTGGGACTCAGTTACATTATATATATAATAATAATATAATTATCAAAGCCAGGGAATTAATATTGGAACAATATCGACTAAACTGCAACCCTATTATAATTTTGTCATTTTCTCACTAGTGTTCTTTTTCTAGTCTAGGATACATGTTGCAATTATTTGTCATGTTTCCTTCATCTCCTTTAATCTGTGACATTTCCTAAGTCTTCCTTTGTCTTTCATGACTTTGACACTTTTGAAGCGTTCGATAGGTCAGTATTTTTGTTATTTTACAATGTCTCTCAGATAGGATTAGTCCAGTATTTCATTATGTATTACTTTGGAGTTATGCAGTTTTTGGCCAAAAAACACAGAAATGAATTTGTGCTCTTTTCAGTGAATCATATCAGGAGGTACATGATATTAATGTATCATATTGCCAGGGATGACATTGCCTTTTATCACCTGATTAACATGGTGTCTGCAGGGTTTTTCCATGTACACTTTCTATTTTTCTATTTTCAATTAATAATAAATATCTTGGAAGGAGAGTCTTTGAGCCTGTCTTATTTCTCGTTACATTTTACCCACTAATTTTAACACCCATTGATGATTCTTGCCTGCCACCTTATTACTGTGTGTTTGCCTAATGAGCTGTTTTTCAATAACCTGTTGGGTTGCACCAATTCCAAAGACTAGCTGATCATAATGCAATTCTATTCCTGCATAGACATGGAAGCCGGAGTATCCTTCTTCTGAACTTTGTGGGATCGTAATGGCCATGAGAATTCATGTATAGGTCTGGGAGAGAATGGAGCTTCAAGAGGGAGATACTGAACTTTCTTTTAATAAAGCAGTTAGGGAACTGAATAATTAAATGAAACAAATAAGATACCATATTTACAGATGATTTTTGTGGAGTAGCTTATTCTAGTTACATTAATTTTTATCTGTAATACAGTGATCCCCTTAGATGTGTAGACTCAAGTATATATGCTTCCATATTATGAAAGTTCCGTTGTTTTTGTTCTATAGGGCTTGTCCTTCTATTTATACCAGATATTTATATGTTGCCTTTCTGTTGTCTATTATCTTTTTTTCTCCTACACTATGTTTATCCTTTTGTCTTTTCCCTCTGCATTGTGTAGAAATCCTAAACATGTCCGAATGTCATAAGTTCACTTTTTTTGTAGGGTAAATTTTGCTCCAGATTAACTTGAAGTATCTTCTTCCTAAAATACTTACTTCCATCTATTCTATTTTATCCTCTTATTTTTTTTTCTCTGACATTATTAAGCCATATTTTATGATATTTTTTCTTTTTTCTGGAGTAAACTTCTTCCACTGTATGCTCTTGGGATGCTGGTGTTCACTTTCTTTTTTCCTTTTGCTAAACTTTTGCATTGGTTCTATTATTTGTTTCTTTTATTCTAAACTTTGAATCAGAATAGTTTATTCAGGATTATTATTTGTCCAAAAATACTATATATGAATTCTTACTGACTTTTCCCATTTCCCTGTGCACTGAGTCTTCACTTAGAGCTCAAGCTAGAAGACTACATATTGTTGGTTTGTATTTTCTATCCAATTATGAAGCTATATGAAATGAGTGAAAAGACCTCTATGTCTATGAGCAACTGTATGCAGGAAAATTTATTTCTGTTGTCTTTTTTATTCATAATTCTGCTGAAATCCCTGAACCAGAGGCTAGCTGAGTTGAGCCAGTGATATAGTATTTCCTAACCAACTGGGAGGACATACTACCTCAATGGTTTTGCTCTTCTCTTCAAGATGAGTGAACCACACTGGTGAATAGTCACCATATTTTTTTGTCATTTGTGTGTGTATGTGCGTGTGTTCACCTACATCCCTGAACTTATCTGCTTTTTCTTGCCACTCTCACTGAAGAACAAGTTAGTGGTTCCCAGGAATTATCCTCATCTCTCTCCCACTTTGTGGTGGGTCAAGAAGAGGTTTTCTTAGAATGTTGGCTAAGGATCCAAATAATATATTCCATGTCTTTTTCGTAGTATGCTCCTGTCATCAGATGTGGTACTTCCAAACTGGAGAGCACCAAAGAAGTTGTTGGAGTTTATGTGTGTGTGTTTTTGTTTGTTTGTTTCTGACACAGGGTCTCACTGTCACTCAGTCTGGAGTGCAATGGCACAATCATGGTTCACTGCAACCCTGACTTTCTGGGCTCAAGCAAACAATCCTTCCACCTTAGCCTCCTGAGTAGGTGGGACCACAGGTGTGCACCACCATGCCTGGACAATTAAAAAATTCTTTTTGTTGTGACAAGTTTTCTTATGATGCTCAGGCTGAAAAAAAAATTTTTTTAATGTCTTGCTATATACCTTGACCTTTCCAGAAAGGAAGCTCTTTTGACCTTGATATTTACATTTACTTTGGTATAAATTGAATTATTCTTTGTTGATGACTTGTGGAGCTTTTAGACAAGATTAGACACATTCTTTTAGTTCACAGTTGATAGTAGTGCCGTTATACTTTATTGTTGGATTAAAAAAATATTTGTGGGAGAAATCTCCTGCAAAATCCTTATATTTTCAGAAGAATCGATATACTTTTTAACATAAAAAGCAGATTTCAGCTTTCCTACCAATCAAACAAGATAAATCTAGTTGCCATTTTTTGTACTCAAGAAACTGAAAATATCCCTTGATTGATTTTCATTATATAGCCCATCTATTATGACTTTTGTAATCGTCTACATGTTTTACCTAAAAGCAGTTTTTGAAGTTCATGAAATATAAAAGTACACACTTAAAAGTGTTTGTTTTTAATAGAAACCTTAAAACACCAATGAAATATTTCTAGGAGCATAGTTGTATGTGATTAACTTATTGATCACCAGATGTCACTCTTGCTTCATGCTATATAAAGACAACTTTCAACCAGAAAATGAAAAAGAGATACTGCAATGCTGGTTTTTAAGTGATGAAGCACTTTTATCAGCAGGGGAGACTTAAATCCCTTTAATTAAGCAATAAGACATAAAAAGGCATTCATTTTCATAGTGGAAATGCAAAAAATCTTGATTGGCTTTAATTACCAAAGAAAGAGGTAATTCTTAGAAACACCCACCTCTCACCAAAAGAGTGAAAGAATTATCCCATGGGGCTTAGCTAGCCGTTAATAACATACAAGCTTTATTAAATTGACATATGCAGTGGTTGTTTCATGGTTTTAATTGATGTTATTAAAATTATAATAAAAATTTAAAGTATCATTTTCTCTACTTTTTGGTAGAACTGATGAAGTTTAAGGTCAGTAAGAACAAACTAGAAATTATTATAAATGACTTTGAATTTTTCTACTAAAGAAAAAGAGAAGTTGTTAACTTTTTTGAAGGTCTTTCTTTTCAATGGTATATATGATGATCCAATTTCATAAATACTGTGCAAAAGTTATCTTAAGTATTTGTACTTGAGGCCAGGCACAGTGGCTCTTACCTGTCATCCCAGCACTTTGGGAGACCAAGGTGGATGGATCAATTGACCCAAGGAGATCTTGAAAACCCAAAGTCTGGTTTTCAAATCCATGAAATGTGTTTCTAGGACCCAGCGCTATGCCACCAATGAACTTTAAACAATTTGTAGAAGTTAAACTGCCATATATATATATATAGTACTTTAGCAATTTTAGGATGGTTTTATAAATTTGATTATAGATCAGAAAGCATAGGGACTGGTGCAGAAGAGAATTCAATTCACAATTGAGAATACATGGTTTCTATGCCAAAAACAGGGGGAATGAGAGACCATATACTTAACTGAATGCTGAATGCAGACTTCTTGCCTTCATCCCTTATTTGGCTTCCAGAACAAGGGCAGCCAGATGTTCACTCACCAGTCAGAGTATTGGAGGACTCTTGGAAATATGATCAGGCCAGAAGGGAATACCTAACAATATCAACACCAGATCCTGCTCTTAAAATGGCTTATCCAGATAAACTTATAAAGAAGCCTAGAGTTGACAGACCTCATTCACATGCCAAAAGCTTCTAGTTAACTTTTTAAATTTCCCATTCTTAATCAGTCAAGGACATGCAGCCAAGTATTTTCAGGTATAGGAGGAAAGCTATCATAGAAAATGAGGACAAAAGCTTGCAGAAAACAGCAACATGGAGGGAACAGAAACTATCCAAGTGATAAGGTTTGGCTGTGTCCTCACCCAAATCTCATCTTGAAATGTAACTCCCACAATTCCCACATGTTGTGGGAGGGACCTACTGGGAGGTAATTAAATCATGGGGGCAGATTTTTCTCATGCCATTCTCGTGGTAGTGAATAAGTCTCACAGGATCTGATGGTTGGTAATTTCCCTGTACAAGCTCTTTTGCTTTGACAGCTGCCATCCATGTAAGACGTGTCATGCTCCTCCTTGCCTTCCGCCATGATTGTGAGGCCTCCCAAGTGATTTGAAACTGGAAGTTCATTAAACCTTTTTCTTTTGTAAATTGCCCACATTCTGGTATGTCCTTATGAACAATGTGAAAATAGACTAATATAGTAAATGGGTACAAGTAGAGTGGGGCACTGCTGAAAAGGCATCGAAAATGTAGAAGCTACTTTGGAACCGAGTAACAGACCGAGTTTTGAATAGTTTGAAGGGCTGAGAAGATAACAGGAAAATGTGGGAAAGTTTGGAATTTCCTAGAGACTTGTTGAGTGACTTTGACAAAAATGCTGATAATGATATAGACAATGAAATCCAGGATAAGGTGGTCTCAGATGGAGATAAGGAACTTGTTGGGAACTGGAGAAAAGGTGACTCTTGTTTTGTTTTAGCAAACAGACTGGTGGCATTTTGCCCCTGCCCTAGAGATTTGTGGGACTTTTAACATGAGAGAGATGATTTAGGGTATCTGGCAGAAGAAATGTCTAAGCAGCAAAGCATTCAAGAGGTAACTTGGGTGCTATTAAAGGCAGTCAGTCTTGAAAGGGAAACAAAGCATAAAAGTTTAGAAAATGTGTAGCCTGACAATGCAGTAGAAAAGAAAAACCCATTTTCTGAGGAGAAATTCAAGCTGGCTGCAGAAACTTGCATAAGTAACGAGAAGTTGAATGTTAATCACCAAGACAATGGCTTATAGCCTTTTGAAGCAAACATCTCCAGAGCATGTCAGAGACTTTTGAAGCAGCACCTCCCATCACAGACCCAGAGGTTTAGGAGGAAAAAATGGTTTCATGGGCTGGGCCCAGAGTCCCTGTGCTAAGTGCAGTCTGTAGACTTGGTGCTCTGTGTCCCAGCTGCTCCAGCCGTGACTAAAAGGGGCCCAGATACAGCTCGGGCTGTTGCTTCAGAGGGTGGAAGCCCCAAGCCTTGGCAGCTTCCACATGGTATTGAGCCTGCAAGTACACAGAAGTCAAGAATTAAGGTTTGGGAATCTCTGCCTAGATTTCAGAGGATATATGGAAACTCCTGGATGCCCAGGCAGAAGTTTGCTGCAGGGGCAGGGCCCTCATGGAGAACCTCTCCTAGGGCAGTGTGGAAGGTAAATATGGGGTCAGAGCCGCCACACAAAGTCCCTACTGGGGCACTGCCTAGTGGAGCTGTGAGAAGAAGGCCACTATCCTCCAGACCCCAGAATGGTAGATCCACTGAAAGCTTGCACCATGTGCCTGGAAAAGCCACAGACACTCAACGCCAGCCTGTGAAAGCAGCCAGGAGGAGAGCTATACCCTGCAAAGCCACAGGGGTGGAGCTGTCCAAGTCAGTGGGAGCCCACCTCTTGCATCAGCATGACCTGGATCGGAGACCTGGAGTCAAAGATCATTTTGGAGCTTTAGGATTTGACTGCCCCACTGGATGTCAGATTTGCATGGGCTCTGTAGCTCCTTTGTTTTGGTCAATTGCTCCCATTTGGAATGGGTGTATTTACCCAATGCCTGTACCCCCATTGTATCTAGGAAGTAACCAACTTGCTTTTGATTTTACAGGCTAATAGGCAAAAGGGACCTGCCTTGTCTCAGATAAACCTTTGGACTGTGGACTTTTGAGTTAATGCAGAAATGAGTTAAGACTTTCTGGGACTGTTGGGGAGGCATGATTGGTTTTGAAATGTGAGGACATGACATTTGGGAGGGACCAAGGGTGGAATGACATGGTTTGGTCATGTCCCCACCAAAATTTCATCTTGAATTGTAACTCACACAATTCCCACATGTGGTGGGAGGGACCATAATTAGGTCACTGAATCATGGGACTGGGTCTTTCCCCTGATAGTCTCATGATAGATACTGAATAAGTCTCATGAGATCTGATGGTTTTATAAAGGGAGTTTCCCTGCACAAGCTCTGTTCTCTTATCTGCCACCATGTGAGATGTGCCTTTCACCTTCCGCCATGATTGTGAGGCCTCTCCAGCCACATGGAACTGTAAATTCATTAAATCTCTTTCTTTTGTAAATTGCGGTATTGGTTATGTCTTTATTAGCAGCCTGAAAATGGACTAATATGCCAGGTAAAAGAAAATGTAAAACAAAAAATATTCTTTAAAATATCCTCTGAGTAATAAAATATTGCAACTATTAAAGAAGAAGAGGATGCTAAACCATTTTTAACAATTATACTTTAAGTTCTGGGATATATGTGCAGATACCTGCAGGATTGTTACATAGGTATACATGTGCCATGGTGGTTTGCTGCACTCATTAACCCATCATCTACATTAGGTATTTCTCCTAATGCTACCCCTCCCCTAGCTCCCCACTCTCCGACAGGCCCCACTGTGTGATGTTCCCCTTCCTGTGTCCATGTGTTCTCATTGTTCAACTCTCAATTATGAGTAAAAACATGTGATGTTTGGTTTTCTGTTCCTGTGTTAGTTTGCTGAGAATGATGGTTTCCAGCTTCATCCATGGCCCAGCAAAGAACATGAATTCATTCTTTTTTATGCCTGCATAGTATTTCATGGTGTATATGTGCCCCATTTTCTTTATTTAGTCTATCATTGATGGGCATTTGGGTTGGTTCCAAGTCTTTGCTATTGTGAATAGTGCTGCAGTAACCATATATGTGCATGTGTTTTTATAATGGAATGATTTATAATCCTTTGAGTATATACCCAGTAATAGGATTGCTGGGTCAAATAGTATTTCTGGTTCTAGATCCTTGAGGAATCACTACACTATCTTCCACAAGGTTTGAACTAATTTACACTCCCACCAACAGTATAAAAGTGTCCCTATTTCTTCACATCCTCTCCAGCATCTGTTGTTTCCTGACTTTTTAATGATCGCCATTCTAACTGGTGTGAGATGGTATCTCATTGCAGTTTTGATTTGCATTTCTCTAATGACCAGTGATGATGAGCTTTTTTAAATATGTTTGTTGCCTGCCTAAATGTCTTCTTTTGAGAAGTGTCTGTTCATATCGTTTGCCCACTTTTTGATGGGGTTGTTTGGTTTTTTTCTTGTAAATTTGTTGAAGTTCCTTGTAGAATCTGGACAGTAGCCCTTTGTCAGATGGATAGATTGCAAAACTTTTTTTCTATTCTGTAGGTTGCCTATTCACTCTGGTGATAGTTTCCTTTACTGTGCAGAAGCTCTTTCATTTAATTGGACCCCATTTGTAAGTTTTGTGTTCATTGCTTTTGGTGTTTTTTTCATGAAGTCTTGGCCCATGCCTATGTCCTGAATGGTATTGCCTAGGTTTTCTGCTAGGGTTTTTATGGTTTTAGGTCTTACATTTAAGTCTTTAATACATCTTGAGTTAATTTTTGTATAAGCTGTAAGGAAGGGGTTCAATTTCAGTTTTCTGCATATGGCTAGCCAGTTTTCCCAACACTATTTATTAAATAGGGAATTCTTTCCCCCATTGCTTGTTTTTGTCAGGTTTGTCAAAGATCACATGGTTGTAGAAGTGTGGTATTATTTCTGAGGCTCTGTTCTATTCCATTGGTGTATATATCTGTTTTGGTACCAGTACCATGCTGTGTTTGTTACTGTAGCCTTGTAGTATAGTTTGAAGTCAGGTCACATGATGCCTCCAGCTTTGTTCTTTTTGCTTAGAATTATCTTGGCTATCTGGGCTCTTTTTCTGGTTCCCTGTGAAATTTGCGGTAGTTTTTTTCTAATTCTGTGAAGAAAGTCAATGATAGTTTGATGAGGATAGCACCAAATTTATAAATTACTTTGGGTAATATGGTCATTTTCACAATATTGATTCTTCCTATCCACGAGCATAGAATGTTTTTCCATTTGTTTGTTTCCACTCTTATTTTCTTTAGCAGTAGTTTGTAGTTCTCCTTGAAGAGGTCCTTCACATCTCTTGTAAGTTGTATTCGTAGATATTTTATTCTCTTAGTAGCAATTGTGAATGGGAGTTCGCTCATGATTTGGTTCTGTGTGTATTATTGGTATATAAAAATGCTTTTGATTTTTGCACATTGATTTTGTATCCTGAGACTTTTCTGAAGTTGCTTATCAGCTTAAGAAGATTTTGAGCTGAGATGATGGAATTTTCTAAATGTACAATCATGTCATCTGCCAACAGAGGGAATTTGACTTCCGCTCTTCGTATTTGAATACCTTTATTTTTTTCTCTTGCCTGATTGCCCTAGCCAGAACTTCTAAGACCATGTTGAATAGGAGTGGTGAGAGAGGGCATCCTTGTCTTGTGCCAGATTTCAAAAGGAATGCTTCTAGCTTTTGCCCATTCAGTATGATATTGTCTGTGGGTTTGTCATAAATAGCTCTTATTATTTTGAGATATAGTCCATTAATAGCTAGTTTATTGAGAGTTTTTAGCAAGAAGTGGTGTTGAATTTTTTGAAGGTCTTTTCTGTATCTATTGAGATAATCATGTAGTTTTTGTCATTGGTTCTGTTTATGTGATGGATTACATTCATCAATTTGTGTGTGTTGAACCAGGTTTGCATCTCAGGGGTAAAGCCAACTTCATCATAATGCTGGATTCAGTTTGCCAGTATTTTATTGAGATTTTTGCATCAATGTTCATCAGGGATATTGGCCTGAAATTTTCTTTTTTTGTTGTGTCTCTACCAGGCTTTGGTATCAGGATGATGATCTTCATAAAATGAGTTAGGGAGGAGTCCCTCTTTTTCTATTGTTTGGAATAGTTTCAGAAGGAGTGGTACCAGCTCCTCTTTGTACCTCTGGATGCTAAACCATTTTTAAAGTCATAAAATGAAGTTTTAGAAGTTAAAAACACAGTAACGGGGGGAAGAGACTCAATAGAATGTTGATAGATCAAATTGAGGAAATCCCCCACTAAGCAGAACAAAGATAAAAGATGGAAAATACAAATTAAACACACACACACACAAGAAAATGAGAAGACTAGTCTAGGAAATTCAATGTCCAAATAATAGGAATTCCAGGAAGAGAGAACAGAGCCACCTGATGGTGGGAAATATTGAAGGGGCCCAGGAAGTGTCCATCACAATGGATGAAAATAGACAAATGAATGCAATGAAAGGATTGGCTAAAGTACTCATTGTGGTGCTCACTGTGGGTTGTCTGTTGTCTGGTCAACAAGCTGAGACTCAACTTACCTCCTCCATTGAGTGGAGAGGCTACATCCAGGTTTAGCTTCCCATGGGATCAATGACTTCTGCCCCCTGACAGAGGAGGTGCTATACCATCCCACAGACCCCCCAGATCTCCAGGTGTAACCTGCTAGTGTTCTCATATAACTCCTATAAAGGCTGGCATCCATAAATCAGACTAGGTAGTCCCCTCCCCTTAAATCTAGATTGGCTTTAGAGACTTGCTTCACTCTAGAGAATGCAGTGGACATGATGTTCTGGGACTTCCAAGACTAAATCATAAGAAGCCTTGCAGCTTCCACCCAAGTCCGTTGGACCACTTGCTCTTAGAAATCAGTGGCCATGCTGGAAATAAGTCCAAGTAGCCCTTTGAAGTGGAACTGAGGCTCCCTAAAAATTTCATCTGGGCTTCTAGATGATAGCTAGTACCAACTTACTGCCAAGTAAGTGAGGAAGTAAGTTGATCTGCCCAGCTGCAGTTGACCCACCCCAACTAAAGCTGTGTGTAGCAGAGATAAACTATCTCTACCAAGTCCTGCTCAAATTACATGACTACAAGCAAAATAAATGATTGTACTGAATATTTTTTTGAGTCTGTTAATATGGTAAATTGCATTTGTAGATTCTCTGATGTTGAATTCCTTTTGTTCTTGGAATAAGCCCTTTTTAATCTAGAAGTGGATACTGTACTTAGCATAACCATGGAAAAATAGATTTACCAAATTAATAATGTAAATAAAATACATGAAAACTGTTTCACCTATTTCTGAAAATTTCAGACACATGGATAGAAAATCATTATTAGTCCAGAAGTACTCCTAACTGGCAACATTGTAAACCAGTTTTCCTTATTTTGCATAACTGGATTTTTATTTAATTTAGAACACTTAATCCAAATGAGCTAGTGTCATATTTTTCAGCTATTTTGAAGGCTGCATTAGGTGTTCTATTTTTCTATTTGTCTTTTTTATGATTCAACTTCAAGACTTGATTAATGGCATTCCATTTAGAAAATAACCCAGGCTTCACTAATATGAAATAATCAGAAGAGGAATTCTCTCTCCCTCTCTCTTCTTCTCTCTGTCTTCCTTTCTACCTCCTTCTCTCTCTCCCTTTTCCTTTTCCCCTCCCCTTCCTTGCCCCTCTCTCCTCCCTGACTTTGACTTATATTGATGAATGTTTTATTTTGGTAATGTAATCAACTGTTTATGTAAAAATGGAGAAACACAATGAGCCTTGAAGGGTTTCTGAAAATTAAAAATAAGAAAAAAATTAAAATAAGGCAATCTAGAGGCTTGATATCGTCACTTTTAAACATTTATTGAGTGAAAAGCCCTTTCTCTGCTTTTCAGATACAATATTTAGGTGAGAACTTTCCACCCATCTCCTACTTCCCAACCCCTTCCACACACACACACACACACACACACACACACACACACACACACACACGCTCACCTATAACTCTCCACCTCCTTTAAGGTGATGCACTTTTAAACAATTCTTCCAAGCATTTAAATGGAAATGGTGAACCCTCCCCTGCAACCACTACCTTAAGAAACTTCCTAAGGAAAAAAAGAGATGTAGAAGGCTTAGCAGATTCCCTTAGGACGTATTTCCATTTCTAAGGTTTTTCATTTAAAGTTTCCTCTAAAAGACTGACTGCTTGGAAAAATTTACTGAAGTCCCAAACAGTGAGGGACCAGCATTTATCACTAGAAGTGACACAAGCAGAGTAGAGTTCCCAGCTGGGAAGCTGTCATTATGTAAATGTACCCATGTGATAGCTCTCTGAGGAGGACAAATGACTGTCAGTGACTTCTTAATCAGCCTGTCTCTAGCAATAATAATCTAATCACTGGTCACCTAATTAAAAATGAAAGAAATTAGTGCCTTTTTCAAACACTGAGCTTTAGAATCTCAGGTCACGGACTGTCATTAAGCAGAGAGCTGTCAGTTGTTTGCATGCCACATCACAGAGAAGCAGACTTTTGTGAGTTGTCTCATGCTCATGTCCCTGATTTGATCACTCTTACTATCATTCAGTTAATACATTAATTTGCATTTCTTTGCTGCTATGGGCCCTTGTGCATTTATTCTTTCATTCACCGTTCCCACCACAAACATTTATTGCAGGCTTATTTTATGCTAGGAGATACATCCTGGGAATATAAAGATGAATAGGACAATGTTCCAACATTTGAAGGCTGTCACTATGGGAGAAACAGATATAAAAATATTTAATTATTATAAAATTTGATCAAGCTGTTATAGAGATAGCAACTATACATATGTATTCCATATTATAAAAGATAAAAAATGGTGGCCCATCAACTAGAATCAGTCCACAGAATTTGGGATGCTTTCATTTTGGGCTAGTGTTCCTCAGTTTGTCAAAGACTCTACTATATCCTATTCTGTTAAACTTAGTTTGCTTCATTTAATGTCTGTTATCTGCCTGGTCTTTATTAAGCAGCTGAGTTTGAGGTCCTGGTATAGAGATAAGTCTAACAAGCAAATACCTACCATGAGATGCTATATTATGAACTGACTTTAAAAACTGTTCTTGTAGGCTGGGCATGGTGCTTCATGCCTGTAATCCCAGCACTTTGGTAGGCTGAGGTGGGAGGATTGCAGGGCTCAAGAGTATGAGACCAGCCTGGGAAACAGCAAGACCCCATCTCTACTTAAAAAAAAGAAAATTAGCTCTGTGTAGTAGTACGTACCTGTAGTCCCAGCTACTCAGGAGGCTGACATGGGAGGATCACTTGAGCCCGATCAAGCCACTGCATTCCCGCCTGGGTGACAGAGCAACACTCTGTTTCACTCACACACACACATACACACACACACACACACACACACACCTTTAATACTCATTTAAAAGAAAATTGTGTCATTGTGTGTGGTGTGTTAAAATATTGTCACTTACACTCCTCTCAGCTGCAGGAAAAAAAACCTCACAAGCCACCTATGTTGTATAATAGGGAAACTAAGCAAAATTTAAACTTTGCTTGTCGATTGTATCTCAGTTTATTTCCATTTAGTCTTTTAGGGACACTCATTCACTTTTGGGTCACTACCAGTATTTGTCTCTCTTCTCTCCTACCTGCTTTTCTCCAGAAACTGTTAGGTGTGGCAGGGAAGGGGCTTTCTCATTTCTGAAGATGGTGGGGAGAAAACTGTCCTTGCAGTAATTGCTCATCCTGCTGTGGACCCTGGACCAGTGACTTGGAAGTACAGCTAGTGCCTGGCCTGTTGTGAACTTTCCAGGCACAGGCCCCATTGCAGAGTTCGTTAGTCATTTGTCTCCAATATTTTCACTCATAGTGGCCTCTTTCTCTTGAGGTCAGGATTTTGCTCATGTATAGCACTCTTAGCACTTTTAGACTACCCTTAAGCAAATGAAAACTTCTGGATCCCTGAAACTGATGTATAGATGATTGTAGTGTTAATTGTACTGGATCAGAGAACATAATCTGTATGACATCAGTAACTTGAAATTTGCTGAAACTTGCCCTAAGACCTTATTTGTGATTATTTTTTAAATATTCCATGCATCGTTGAGGATATGCTTCTCTAATTATTGAATGTATACAGTAGTCTGTGGTTTCATTTTCCATTGTTTTAGGTACCCATGGTCAACCACAGTCAGAAAATATTAAATGGAAACTTCCAGAAATAATTCATAAATTTTAAATTGCATGCCATTCTGAGCAGTGATGAAATCTCATGCTGTCCCACTAGGGATGTGAATCATTCCTTTGTCTAGTGTACCCATGCTATATGTGCTACCCACCCATTAGTTAATAACCCTCTTAGATATCAGATCAACTGTCATGGAATTACAGTGCTTGTGTTCAAATAACCCCTATTTTACTTGTTAATGGCCCCAAATTGCAAGAGTAGCAATGATGGTAATTCAGATGTGCCACGGAGAAGGTATAAAGTGCTTCCTTTAAATAAAAAGATGACAGTTCTCACTTAATAAAGAAAGAAAAAAATTGTATGCTGAGATTGCTAAAAGCTACAGTAAGAATGAATCTTCTGTATGTGAAATCACGAAGAAGGAAAAAAGAAATTCCTGTTAGTTTTGCTGTTGCAACTTAAACTGTAGAAGTTACAACCCCAGTGCATAAGTGTTTAGTTCAAGTGGAAAAGGCATTAAATTTGTGAATAGAAGACATGAACAGAAAATGTGTTCCAATCAACAGCAATGTTGTTTGCACCAGAAAGCACTGAACCTATATGGAGACTTCAGCAAGTGATCCTCTGAAATGAGTGACACCAAGCCATTTAGTGCAAGTAAGGGGTGGTTACACAGATTTAGGAATACAGAAAGTCAGTAGTAGCCTAATGCTCCATCACAATGCCTGTGTCATTCACCTGACTTCATCTCACCGCGTAGTCATTGTACAATAAGATATTCTAGGAGAGAGAGAAAGACCACATTTACATAATTTATTGCAATATATTATAATAATTGTTTTATTAGTTATTGTTGCTAATCTCTTACTGTGCCTAATTTATAAACTATCACACTATGTTTTTATAGGAAAAACATAGTATATACAGGGTTCAGTCCTATCTACAGTTTCAGGCATTAACTGGGGATTGTGGAATGTATTCCCCTCAGATAAGGAGTATTAGTTTTCTATTCCTATATAACAAATTAATACAAACTTGGAGGCTTAAAACAACACCCATTGATTAACTCTGTAAGTCAGAAGTCTGGGCATGGGCTCATGAGAAACAAGACTGAAATCAAAGTATCCACCAGCAGTGTTCTCATCTGCAGCTCAAGGTCATCTTCCAAGCTCATTCACGTTGTTAGCTGTATTCAGTTCCTGTGGTTGTAGAACTGATGTCTTCATTCCCTTGCTGGCTGTTGGCCAAGGGTTACTCTCAGCTCCTAGAGCTCACTCTGGTCCTAGCCAAAGGAGCCTCTCCCTAATGACATTACTTTACCAAAAGCCAGCACAAGACTCTCTCTAGTCTGGCAAGATGGAGTTGGATATAGCATAACATAATTAAGGAAGTGACTATCACATCATGTTCACAGTTCGTGCATGTATTCAAGTGGAGGAGGTTATATGGGTTGTGTATATCAGAGGGCTATATTGGGAACCATCTTAGAATTCTGCCCACCATAGAGTATAGGGTCTTAAATATCCTTTATGCTTATTTTTTTGTCTGCTTGACTTATTTTAATCACTAAAACAGTCCTGTTGATTTTGAATTAATCTACTTTTTTTTTTTTTTGAGACAGAGTCTCACTCTGTTGCCCAGGCTGGAGTGCAGTGGCAGATCTTGGCTCACTGTAACTTCTGTCTCCTGGGTTCAAGCCATTCTCCTGCCTCAGCCTCTTGAGTAGCTGAAACTACAGGCAACCGCCACCACATCCAGCTAATTTTTGTGTGTGTGTGTGTGTATTTTTAGTGGAGACAGGGTTTCACAATTTTGGCCAGGCTGATCTCAAACTCCTGTCCTCAAGTGATCCACCCGCCTCAGCCTCCCGAAGTTCTGGAATTACAGGCCTGAGCCACCGCCCCCGGCCTCTACTTCTTATAGTTGCATCATTTCCTGTTTTCTGCTTTATATATTTTGAGAACTTTTTATAATGCATACACAATTTAGAATTATATCTACCTTTTTAACTCTGAGGGTAACTTTTGTATTAAAATCTATTTTATTTGATATTAATAGAGAGCTGAACTTTTACCTTGTTAGTATTTGTCATGTATATTTTTTAAGTCTTTAATCACCCTATACCTTCTATTTATGGTACATATTAGTTATCTATTGCTGCTTAATATGATGCTCAAAAATTTACTAACTTACTATAGCAACAGTTTTATTTGCTCATGATTCTGTGGGTCAGCAATATGGATAGAATTGAGCCACATAGTTCTCCTACAGCTCTTGCCTGGGATTGCTCAGGTGGTTATAAGTCATTTGGTAATTTCAGTGGAGTTAGATGGTTCAAGACGTTCTTCTAGGTCTGGTGGTTGGTGTCAGCTGTTGACTGAGTTATTCTCTCTGTTTAGTATCTTATACTCGAGGAAGATGCCTGGGTTTCTTCCTGTGCTGTTGGCATGTGAAGACTGAGAATAGAAGCTATGAGACCTTTTGAGGACTGGGCTTGGAAATCTCACAGTTTACTTTTCTAGTATCCCCACTGTTTGCTTAGTCATGGGCTGGGAGCAAGAGGAGAGTGTGTGGCCTCCATATGAAGCTTGTGGAGCTATGTCAGTCAGGAATGTTCCTCACAGCAAGTACTTTGAAAGGAGGTCTGAGTGCTGCTTCTCCAGGGCCACCACATAGATATGGTTGAATACAATAATTAAAAACATTTTTTACTTTTGCTATTGGTGAAAAACTAATAGCAAAACCTTATTATTGACTTCTGTTTGTGTTTTCAGTGCTGTGTTTTCCCTTCACATGAATTATATGAAGGATTCAAAACATTAAACAATAAAGAAGTAACTATTGAGCATAAATTCACCTTTTAAAAACCAGTTGCCATAACCATGGGTCAATTAACTCATGAAGACAAAAATAAATTTGTTACTTGTTTTTTTTTTTTTTTTTAGAAAAAGAGAGAAAAGGAGAAAGAAACAGCAAAAGAAAGAAAAAAAAGAATGAAAGAAAGAGGAAGAGAAAGAGGGAGAGAGAATGGGATTCTTGTTTTATTGCCCAGGCTAGAATGCAGTTTAAAAATGGGTATTAAAAAACGCTTTTATGCCAATAATTGTGCTTAACAATGGAGACAGGAAGGAATAGGGGA
>CAUYQU010084914.1:0-16566 GCA_963574635.1 Cheracebus regulus
CCACTACACAGCCCGGGCCTCCACTACACAGCCCGGGCCTCCACTACACAGCCCGGGACCCCACTACACAGCCCGGGTCTCCACTACACAGCCTGGACCCCCCACTGCACAGCCTGGCCCCCCACTACACAGCCTGGACCCCCCACTGCACAGCCTGAACCCCCCACTGCACAGCCTGGGCCCCCACTACACAGCCTGGACCCCCCACTACACAGCCTGGGCCTCCACTACACAGCCTGGGCCTCCACTACACAGCCTGGACCCCCACTACACAGCCTGGGCCTCCACTACACAGCCTGGACCCCCCACTGCACAGCCTGGACCCCCACTACACAGGGTCCTTCTCGGGCTCCACCTGCCCTGGAAAGTTCTCTGGCCCAGGAGCTGCCCAGCCTTGGGGAGAGCCAGGCAAGCGGGACAGGCCGAGCATTCGGGTCCCCGCCCAGATGCTCGGGGAGCTGCAGGTGGCACTGCACTGGACGGGGAGGGACTCAGTGCAGCCTGCAGTGTGCACAGTGGGGCATGGGGGCCACGCAGGGGAGGGGCTCCCCTGTCCCAGCGAGGCTGGACGTCAGCTGTCGCTGTCTCTGCCCGGCCCTCACCTTTCAGAATTAACCTGGAGATCATCCGCTCAGAGGCCAGCTCCAACCTGAAGAAGCTTCTGGAGACGGAGCGGAAGGTGTCTGCCTCGGTGGCCGAGGTCCAGGAGCAGTACACCCAGCGCCTCCAGGCAAGTGGGCACCTGGGCTGGGGCTGGCAGGAGCCGCAGCCCTCGTAGAAAGAGTGGGGCAGGTGAGCAGCCGTGTCTGGCTCCAGGGTGGCTCCGGGGGGCCGAGGTTCCCAGGTGTGCACGGTCAGGGTACAGGCCCCTGCTCCTTCTCAGAGACCACTGTCCTCAGGGCCTGTCCCTGCGGCCACCACCCTCCCACGGCTCAGGGCCTCGCCCCAGCTGGTGCCCGCAGAGCTCTCACACGGCTGTCACATGCCCTCGCTCCAGGCCAGCGTCTCGGCCTTCCGGGCACTGGACAAGCTGTTTGAGGCCATCGAGCAGAAGCAGCAGGAGCTGGCTGACTACCTGTGTGAGGACGCCCAGCAGCTGTCTCTGGAGGACACGTTCATCACCATGAAGGCCTTCCGAGAACTCTTCGTCCGCGCCCTCAAGGTGAGGGCAGACCCGCAGGGCACAGCCTGTCTGGCTAGAGCGGGTCCCAAGGCCCCCAGCCTCCCTCCAGCAGGACGGGCAGAGGCACCCTTCGTCAGGTGGACACAGCCACGTGGGCCCTGCCCTGCCGCAGCTCAGGGAGGTGACATGCAGGCCCACGGAGCCCCTGAGGGCTGCCGCGCTGGGGTGACGCGGCCACATCTGCCCGTGCAGGAGAACAAGGACCGGAAGGAGCAGGCGGCCAAGGCAGAGAGAAGGAAGCAGCAGCTGGCAGAGGAGGAGGCGCGGCGGCCTCTGGGAGAGGACGGGAAGCCCGGTGAGCCGGGCAGGGAGGGGCAGCTCTGGGGTCCTGTCTATGCCCTCGCCTCCCTCCCCCACCACTCCCAGCCCTCTAGGTGGCCTCCAGGTTCCCGTGCTGCTCCCTGAGTGTCCCACGCTCCTCAGTCAGGAAGGGGCCCAGGAAGCAGGAGGAGGTGTGTGTCATTGACGCCCTGCTGGCTGACATCAGGAAGGGTTTCCAGCTGCGGAAGACGGCCCGGGGCCGCGGGGACGCCGAGGGGGGCAGCAAGGCGGCCTCCATGGATCCCCCAAGGGCCACAGAGCCTGGTAAGACCCTCTCCCACTCCCTCCTCATGGTCCCCTTGCCATTGTCCCTGTCCTCCTCCTCCAGGAAGCCTTCCTGACTTCACTGGAAAGCCCTCTCCTCTCCCTGGGCTGCCCTGGAGGCCCCTAAGACTGGGGACAGCTGAGGGGGCAGGCGGCAGCCGCTCAGCCCTCAGCCCTCCCTTGGCTCACTCCAGCTCTCCACTGTAACCACGGGCCCTGCCCCAGTGCCAAAGCAGTGGCCCAGCCTGAGAGATGAGGTCAGGCCCACTGACCATCGCCCCTGGGCTCAGAGGGCGCCAGAGCAGGCAGGAAAGGCAGACTGCAAGGCCCTGGTGGGAGGGCCCCATTCCTGGGGTAGCTGCCTCAGGGTGCTGGGGATGGCATGGCCCAGCGTCCCCTGCCCTGCCACAGTGTAGACAGACCAGGGACACTGAGGCCGGGTCCTGCTCTGAGGCATCAGAGGAGGCTTCCTGGGGAGGAGGCTTTGCAGGGCGCTCAGGTAGACAGTGGGATGGAGGAGGCTGCGCTTGGGCCGGCTCGGGAGCAGGGTGCCTGCCCTTCACTGGCGTGTCCCTCCAGCCATAGTGGCCACTGGCGACCCTGCAGGAGACACTGTGGATGGCACACGCTGCCCCGCCTCTGAGCCCAGCCTTGATGCTGCAGCGGCCAACAAGTCCCGGGCCTGGGACCTTGCGGACGCTGGGACCCACTGCCCTCAGCCCACCCTGGAGCAGTCGGGGGAGGGTGGTCCCCGGCCCCTGGAGAGGCGTTCTTCCTGGTACGTGGATGCCAGTGAGGACCTAACCACTGAGGACACCCGGTGCCCCCAGTCCTCAGAGGGGGCCTGGCCAGTGACTCTGGGAGATGCTCAGGCCCTGAAGCCCCTCAAGTTCTCCAGCGACCAGCCCCCCACGGCCGGAAGTTCAAGCCAGGATGCCGGGGATCCCACTGCCTTGCTGGGCGTACTCCAGGCTGAGGCCGGCAGCACGAGCCAGGGGCAGGAGGACGCTGTCCACAGCCGCAGTGCCAGACCCCCTGCGGCAGGCCTGGGCAGAGATAGGGACGAGGACGAGGAGGACACAGCCCCAGAGTCCGCGCTGGACACATCTCTAGACAGGTCCTTCTCCGAGGATGCGGTGACCGACTCCTCGGGATCCGGCACACTCCCCAGGTCCCGGGGCCGGGCCTCAAAGGGGACCGGCAAGCGAAGGAAGAAGCGCCCCTCAAGAAGCCAGGAAGGTAACGCAGGGAGGGGCCCTGGGCACCGTCCCACACCAGGACGCTGGCACCCAGCTGGTCCCTCCCGTTCCCCGCCGGGCACCGCAGGCTCCAGCTGCGCCCAGGAGAGGTGACTTGGGTGTGGCGTGAGAGGAGGTGACAGCACTTCTGCCGGAGGGCAGCTTTAGGGCTGCTGTTCCTCCAACCCACTTGTTCCCACCTTTGCGCCACCTCCGTTAGGGAGCAGGGGCGAACACCGGGCACCGGGCACGAGGTCCCGGGCAAGCGGCTGCCACGAGTCTCAGCAGCCAGAGAACCAGGCAGCCCTCAGAGGGTGCTGGTGTGCCTAGCCGGCCCCCACCAGCCCCACCCGCTCCGAGCCAGGGTTGCTCCTGTGTGATAAGCCGTTGAGTGCATTTCTTTTATTTGAAAGCAGAGGTTGCCCCTGATTCTGAGGCTAATAAAACAGAAAGACTGTGTGTGATCAACTAAGGTATGTACGCAGCCCGAGCTCCGTGGGGCTAACAGCAGCTGCAGGGCAGGGGCGGAGCTTGCTGCCCCAACGCCTCTGGGACACTAACCTGGCTTCTCTCTGGCCACCTGGTGCGTCAGTGTGGCCTTACCTCTCCCGTGCCGCTGGTGGTGGGCTCCCCCTTCTGTCCCCTCCCTCTCTGCAGGTCACCTGCTCACCCAGTGTCTCCCCTGGGCAAGAGGCGACATCAGCGCTGGCGCTGGGCATGTGGGCCCCGAGGCGGGTGGCCGGGCCAGCGGCTCCCTTATCCAGCAGGATCCGGAGGCCCCGGGGCAAGGGTGGGACCTCCTGGCTGGCTGGACACGCTGAGGTGGTGCCTGTCTGGTGTCCTGGCCCTAAGCCCAGCGCCAGTAACCCTGTGGCTTTCCTGCTGTCTGTCGGTGGAGAGACATCTGAGTATGTCAGTGGGGTGGGGCCTCCTGGGGCATGTCCCCAGCAGTCTGTGAGGAGACAGGGAGGGTCCCAAGGGCAGATGCTGCCAGGGACAAGCACACTGCAACGCCTTCTGTAGGACGGGGTGTCCTCCTACCCTGAGGCCGTGGGTGGGACTGTGGAATGCAGATTACGCCCAGCACACCCTGCGTCTTCCAGGAGGGCCCCCGCCCAAGGTCAGCCAGCCACCATCACAGGGCTGGAGAGGCCGATGCATTCAGCTAGACAGGCCGGCCTGTGCTGGGTGGAGGAGGAACCCGAGCGGAGAACCAGAAGGTGCAGCCCGGCCAATTGTGAGCTCTGTGAGCCCAGGTCGTGGGGCCTCCAGTACCTCCAGCCTGGCTCAGAGAGAGCCCAGTGTCCGTGCCCTGCAGATATGCGAGGGCTGGGGCTAGGCTCAAGGTGCACACCTGAGGTCTGCTGGTGCTGTCAGAGCCCAGAGCGGCTGGGAGTCCAGAGCAGCTTCTCTGGACGGTCTGTCCTTGCTGCTGGGGCACAGCCTGCACCCTGGGTTCCGGCTCTTGCTTCCAGGGTCATCTTCCAAGTGTGGCCCTCTGGTGTAAAACACCCATGTGTATTTGTAGAAAGGTGCTGGCATCTCCCTTAGAGGCTGGAACTTGGACTTGCTGGCCCTGGGTGCAAGGAGCAGGGGAGCATGCGGGCCAGGGGCTGGCGGCCACATGTGGCAGTGCTTCAGTGAAAGGTGGACGCGCCCAGCGCCGGCTCCACGCTCCACCCGGTTCCCTCCTGGACCTGCTGCATGTGCTTGGCGTCCACCCGCCCCAGCTCCTGCCACAAAGGCAGCTGAGGGCAGGAGGAAGGAATCCTGCCCTTTTCTCCCCAACTTTTTATTTTTTATTTTTATTTTATTTTTTGAGACGGCATCTCAATCTGTCACCCAGGCTGCAGTGGCATGATCTCGGCTCACTGCAGCCTCCACCTCCGCAGTTCAAGTGATTCTCCTGCCTCGGCCTCCTGAGTAGCTGGGACCACAGGCACGTGCCACCACGCCTGGCTCATTTTTTTTTTTTTTTTTTTGTATTTTGAGTAGAGACTGGGTTACCATGTTGGTCAAGATGGTCTCGAACTCCTAAACTCAGGTGATCCCAGGTGATCCGCCCGCCTCGGCCTCCCAAAGTGCTGGGATTACAGGTGTGAGCCACCACGCCCAGCCTCTATTTTTTTTTTTTTTTTTTTTTTTGAGACAGAGTCTTACTCTGTCATCCAGGCTGGAGTGCGGTGGTACAATCTCAGCTCACTGCAACCTCCACCTTCTGGGTTCAAGTGATTCTTGTTTCTCAGCCTCCTGAGTAGCTGGGACTACAGGAGTGTACCACCACGCCTGGCTAATTTTTTTTATATTTTTAGTAACAATAGGGTTTCCTCATGTTGGCCAGGCTGGTCTCAAACTCCTGACCTCAGGTGATCCAACCGCCTCAGCTTCCCAAACTGCTGGATTACAGGCGTGAACCACTGCACCCGGCCCCCAACTTTTTATTTAGAAAATCTTCAACACCACAGGAAATTGCATAGAGATCACAATGACTAACACCTTCTCCCCAAAATTGCAAACATTTTGCCAAAAATACCAAAATTGTGACCATTTGGCTACATTGCCCCCCTCGGACTGAGCCATTTGAGAGTCCCTTACAAACATCACGGCGCTGGACCCCTAAGCTGGCTGACAGACACCTCCTAGGAGCATAGCATCCCCCGCAGTCCCACTGGGCAGGGCGTGCTCCAGCGGCGTTTCACACCCGCGTGCTTCTAAGATCCGGTCCCAGTGCAGATGGGCCAGTTGTCCCAATAATTCCTTTTCTAGTTGTTGCTTTGTTGTTTTTTGCAAACGAGATACTATCTAGAATCACATGCTCTGTTTGTCATATCGCCTCACCCTTTTTTGTTCTAGAACATTCCTGCCCCTTTTTGTCTCGTATGACATTGACACTCCGGAAGACACCTTCACTTTGGGTTTGCCTGATTGCTCCCCTCAAGTTGGACCAGGTTGATTTCTGGGGCAGGAGTTCTACCCCAAGGGACGCCACGTCCTCCCCAGCTGGGTGGGGCCGTTCATGGCGGCAGCGCTGACCACAGCTGCGGGAATGGTTTCTGAACCTCCCATCACACGAGCACCTTGCTCTCTGTGCTCAGTAAGCCCCTGCGGTGACCTATGGGACAAACCGCTGCAGCCCAATTCTGTGTTCACAGCGCCTCCTCCGAGCGTTCCCCTCTCCCCTCCCCTTTTCAGATCATGTGAGTTTTGAATGTGCAGTAATCCATCACTGTCACTGCCATGCATTTGATGGGGACCAGCGGGAGCCCTTGACCCACAGCCCCTGAGCGCTTCCCGTCTTTGGCACAAGCCCCTGTTCCCAGCTCACCCCGGGCTTGCTGACCCCTCACCCCTGCCCAGGCCTTGGTCTTGGCCATTTCTCCAGGTTCCCTGAGTGGGGGATGATGTTGAAATCCCCCTTTGAGGGATCGTTTTGGATAGTTTTTGGTTTCTTGCTCTGTCTCTTTAGAGCAGTGGTTCTCAAACCCCACCTGCCCTGTCCCACTGGGAAGCCAGGACACCACCTGGCACTGGGGTGGCAGTGGGGGTGGGCACTCAGACAAGGACCAATCGAGGGCCCCTGGACCAGAAAATGAAGAGGGTGTTGAGGGCAGGAGGCCTGTGAGGCCAACTGTGGGGCCATCTGGGTGGCGGGAGCACCATCTGGGTGCCTGTTGGGGCAGGGCTGAGCGCCCTCAGCAGCCCACTGGAGAAAGCACTGCTGGGGTCCTCGTGTGGGGCCAGGGCCCAATGTGGAGGCGATGGAGGGCTCCAGGTGGTGTCAGTGAGGATTAATGAGTATAGACGGTGTGCAGCCTGGGTCTGAGACATGGGATGGACAGACAGGCCACTGAGATTCCCCATCTCAGCAGAAAGGAGACAGGCTTAGGGTGCCACGCCTTGCCAAAACCCAGCCTGGCCAGGCCGTCCCGGCACCTTCCACTCAGATAAGTTGTGCTGCTCCAGAGAAAGAGCCTGGGGTCAGAGTGGACCTGAGATGCATGGCACAATCCGCTGGACAGTGGTGATGAAGGGTTCAGGGACCTGGGGACCCAGAAGCGGGGACCTGGTGTTATACCCAGCAGAGCTGCTCCTAATGATGTCATTTCTCCTCTCTCCTTATAGGCGTCAGGCCCAGGCCCAAGGCCAAGTGAGAGAGCCCTGGCCAGGCCGCTGGACATGCTGCCATTCTGCTGAGAGAGGCTCTTCTGGGGCCGGGCTGGGACTGGGCCCCGGAAACCAAACTCCGTGCCTTACCCAGCCGGGGCCCTCCTGGAGCCTTCTTGGGGTGTTGTGCTTGGGACCCCGACAGGTCTCAGTGTCCCACCAGGCCTGGTGCCCTCCTGGACCGCCTGCACGCGCCAGCCTCCCACTTGCTTCCTAAAGGCGACCCTGGCCCACACCCGCATGCGCCCTTTGTGGCCTGCCCAGGGCCAGTGGGGAAGCTGCATCCCACCAGTGGCCGCCACAGCCCTGCCTGCCCTACAGCCCAGTGGGGTTTAATCAAAACGCGATGCTTTGTGAGTCTTTAAAGCTCAGAGGTGGCCAAGCTGGGGGCCCTGGGCAGGGACAGGCTGGCAGGCGGTGCCATGGCAGGCCAGGGTGACACCCAGCAGCCACTGCCCTGTCACTGCCCACTCAACAAGGGCAGCCTGCCCCTTGCCAGGTGTGTGCCCTGAGGCTGGTGGCTAGACACGTGGCCAATAAAAAGCAGATCTAGCCCTGTGTGCACCTTCGGTGTTCAGAAGCTGTGCGGGTGGGTGGCAGACACAGGCTCCCACAGACATGGTGGGCGCTGGACAGGCCCCATGTGAGCATTCACAGCCGAGGGTCCCCAGATCACGTGTGAGCATTCACAGCGAGGGTCCCCAGATCACGTGCGAGAGGGTCCCCAGATCACGTGCGAGCATTCGCGGCCAAGGGTCCCCAGATCGCCTGCGAGCATTCGCGGCCGGGGGCCCCCAGATCGCGTGTGAGCATTCGCGGCCGGGGGCCCCCAGATCGCGTGTGAGCATTCACGGCCGGGGGCCCCCAGATCGCGTGTGAGCATTCACGGCCGGGGGCCCCCAGATCGCGTGTGAGCATTCACGGCCGAGGGCCCCCAGATCGCGTGTGGGCATTCATGGCCGAGGGTTCCCAGATAGTTGTGAGCATTCACGGCTGAGGGTCCCCCAGCCTAGGGGTTGTCCCTCAAGCCCTCAGGAGGCAGTGAGAAGCATCTGGAACAGGGCAGACCCAGTGAACAGCACCCAACAGTGGTGAGATGGGTGCAGCTCTACAGGGGTGCAATTTACAAACCGCCAGACTCACCATTAAGTGTGTGCTGTGGTGGCATTTGCTTTCCAGCAGATCAAGGTTGTGCAATGATCCACTTTTAGACTCTCTCCATCACCCCAAGAAGTCTTCTTGCACCCACCAGTCCCACCCTCTCCCCGGGCTCCTCCCCAGCCCTGGCATCCAGTGACCTACGCTCTGGATGCTCCCGATGTCACGCGTGTCTCCTGGGTCCTTCAGCGTGTTTTCAGGCTCCGTCCTCACTGTAGGCTGCATCAGGACCTCATTCCGTTTCATGGCTGAAGCACACTCCGTTGCATGCATGGACCACATTCTGTTTGTCCACTCTTCTGTCCATGGACATGTGTTGCTTCCAGTGTGGGGCTTCAGTGAATCCTGCTGCTGTGACGTTCGCATAGTCTTCGTGCAGATGGAGTTTTCATTTCTCTGGGTAGATTCTAGCGGAGGAACAATTGGGCAACCGCTGTTTATGTTTAACTTCTTAAGAAACTGCCAAACTGTTTTCAAAGCAGCTGCAGCATTTTCACTCCCATCTGTGCTACTGTTTCTAAGTTAAATAGCTCAAGCCTCCCCCGCCCCACACCCCACAGACCTGCCACTATCACTGGACTATGGAGTATTGGGTGAGGTCACCTGCGGGGTCACCTGCAGCAAGTGAGGCCATGGCCCCTGCTGCCTGGAGAGGTGGGGCTGGGGACCCTGTGACAGGAGGAGGGGCTGCCTTTCCTGGAGCCTGGTTTTTCCCCTCTGTTCTGTGAGAAGTCAGTTTAGTGGGCTTCGGCCAGCAAAGGAGCCGAAACAGATGAGAGTTCTGGATGAGCCTTGCACAGTGAGGCTTCATGGCTGCAAGCGTGTATGCAGGCGGCTGTGGGTGTCTGTGTCCTGGGCCACCATGTTCGATGGTCCCACGGGGAGGTGTGGCCCCCAAAGAGTGGAAAGCACAGGTGGACAAGCCCATGCACCCTCGTTCTTGCTCTAGGGCACACACTGAGATGGCAGGGCCCAGGTGGATGGCCCCACGCTCCGTGGCTCCCGTGCCGACCACCACCTGGGGACAGGCCCACCGTGGGGGTTGTGGGGTGGGAGTGTTCTAATTCGGGCTGGGCCGTGTGACTGGCAGGGTCCCCAGCTGTCGGGCCTAGGCAGGGCTGTTTTTAGAAAAGCCCAATTCCCTGCCCCCACTCAGGCCCGGGGCTATTTATAGTCGGGGCCTGGGGAAGTCGGTGAGTCACTATGGTCAGTCAATCCAAGCCCCCTTGGTGGGGTGGGTGACCCCACAGACCCCCAAGCCTCTATCAGACATCTGCTAGCCCAGAGCCGCAGGTGTCCCCAGGAAGGGCTCAGAGCTGGTGGCCCCCGCCAGGCCTTGGAAGCACCCCTTTGTCTGATGGGACTCTGTGGTTCCCGGTGGCCATTTAACATTGTCAGTCTCTCTCATCTGGGAACAAACCTTCCGGAACCCTCTTGGTTTGCCTGCTGCAGTCCGCCTCTTCCCTACCTGCACAGCGAATGCTGTGCCCCAAATTCCTTCCTCGACACCCCCAGGCCCACTGCCCCACCCTTGGGTGCACCCCCTGTTCAGTAGGATCCAGGTTCTGCCAGATCTCGGAGCCCTCCAGCCCTGCTCCAGCGCCGTCCTAAGCTGGGGGTGGTGGTCTGCTCACCCCCACCGGCTGTCACCCGCAGGACAGCGCTAGGAAGGTGGAGCATGTGCAGTTCAGGCATGAAGACTGCATTTCCTCCGAGGCCCCCTGACTGCTTGGAACCCACACAATGGCATTTTCCCCCCAAGGACGCCGAAGGAGAGGAAGTGTCAATGTGCCTGGTGGAAGAAGAGGGGTCTGGGGACGTAAGAGTGGGGGCAGGAGGCCAGGCTGTGAACAACCCCTCTCCCCCAGGCTGGGGCAGGTAGGCGCCCAGAGAGGAAGGGTGGGGAGGCTGCAGGGAGGGGTGGGCATCGGGTGTCCTTGGCTGCGCCTGAATCACGAACTCAGTGTGAGTGACCTTTGCCCTGACAGGCCCAAGCTCCCCTCCCTTCCTCATGGGGAGTGTCCCATCTCCATGGGCTCCCTGTCACTGGCCTTGGAGCTGCCCCAGAACCCAAGGAGTCTGGTGGCTCCAGGCTGTTTGGCAACTGCGAACCCTCAGGAAGGGAAGCAAGGGCCCCACCTCCCTGCTCTGGGGCAAGGGCCCGATTCTCCTTTCTGACCCCAGGATCCCAGGACCCTTCTCCTGGTCACCAGGCTTCCTCCAAGCCTCATCCACTATGGAGGGGTGGGGCAGGATGGGCCGGGCAGGTCAGCCAGCAGGGAACATGGGAGCCAGGCATACCACCGCCTCCCTCTGGGGCTTAGTCCCTCCACAGGCTGGGACTGGGGACGGGAAGGTGTGATGTGGGGCCTCTTGGGAACCTGGGCCCCACGCTGGTGCTCACCCCCGGGGGCTGCTCCCATGCCAGGCAGGTGAGGCTGACAGCATGTGTCCCTTTACCCCAGACTTGGGTGCTGAGGGCTGGAGCTCCATGCTGAAGCCTGCCTGCTCGCGACAGCCAGGACCGAGCCACAGCGTGCCGGGCAGGAAGCGGGGCCCCTGCCGCCTAGCCGTCTAGCCGAGATGCAGGCTGGTGCAGGGGACACTTCGTCCTCGGCCAGGACGCGCTGCGGGGCTCTTCGCGGCCGGCAGGGGGCGCGCGCGCGCCCAGGGGACTCGGAGTTCCCCGCGACCGACCCTCCAGGTGGGATGCAGGCCGCAGCTCTCCTTTTGCAAACCGCATTCCTGCTCTGGAGGGGACGCCCACCGCCGCAGTTAATGGAACCCCGAAGTTCTGGGCCCGGCATGGGCCTGGCGGGGTTTGGTCGCGGTTCACAAGCCCTGGCCCCGACGGGCTTGCGGGAAGCTGCCTCCGTTGGCAAATTCGTGGGGCGCCCCAGGCCCTCTGCCTGCCTGGCCGTCGGTCCCTGCGCCCCCTCGCCCCTAAAGTGCTCAGGCTCAACTGGACTTCCCGGGCAGCGGCGATGGGGCGGGGATCTGGCGGCCGGAGGTCACCGGGACGTCACTGCGCCCGCCCGGGCCCGCCCCCGGCCCGCCCCCTGCCCCGGGCCCGCTCCATTTAATGGCGCGGACGCCGGCGGCGGCGGCGGGCTCCTGGCCGGGCCAGCGCAGCGGAAGAGCCGAGCCAGCATGTCGGGGACCCGAGCCTCCAACGACCGGCCCCCCAGCGCGGGCGGCGTCAAGCGGGGGCGGCTGCAGCAGGAGGCGGCGGCGACCGGCTCCCGCGTGACCGTGGTGCTGGGCGCGCAGTGGGGGGACGAGGGCAAAGGCAAGGTGGTGGACCTGCTGGCCACGGACGCCGACATCATCAGCCGCTGCCAGGTGCGGGCTGGGGCGCCGGGTCCCTCCCCCACCCCCCTCCCCGGACCCAGACGGCCCCTGTCCTCCCATGCCCCCGCCGGTCACTCACCGGCTTGGCTGCCTTCCCTCCGGGAGCACCTTTCCCAGGGCCACCCCACCCACCCACCCACGCACGCGCACGCACCACCCACACAACCCCCGACCCACACACACCGCCCTCCCTCCACCCATCCCTCCCCCGCCACCCCGGCAGCGGGCCAGGGCTCAGCTATAAATACAAGTCGCTGAGTTGGAGACACCCGATCCTCTGGGGGTGTCACATGCCTTGGGAGTGACGCTGGACCCTCCATGGAGGGACCGGAGGACCCAGCCCCAGGATGGCTTGAGGACCCCCAAGACACCCCCCTTCCTCATTCTGCAGTGATCACCTGGGGCCTGTCTGGGTCTGGGACAGGGCTTGGCTGGCTCCCCGCAGGGTCGGGGGTGGTGGAGGGGGTGAAAGCTGCCTGCTGGGTGGGGGTGACCCCAGTGAGTCAGCCGAGGAGAGGCAGAGGTGGAAAGAGCCAGGACGTCCTGGGGGGCAACTGGGGCGGGGCCTGATGGGGGGTGCTCGGGACGGTCCCAGGGCCAGACATGGGAGAGGGAGGGCCACAGACTTCTGGCCAGGGTGACCCGGTGGCTGGTGGGGTGACCCGGTGGCTGCGGGGCCACCGAGGAGGCCAGACCCGCTTGTCCCCAGGGCCCAGGGCGGGGCCTCTGCTGGCTGCTCTCAGCGCCCCCATCTGTTCTGACTGAGCTGGACACTGTGCACTCTCGGGCCGCCACCCTGGGGATGCATGCCCAGTGCTAGGGCGGCCAAGTCCTGCTGCCCATGGGCTGACTTACAGCTCCAGGCACAAAGGGGTCCACTTTGGGAAGCACGCATCTGGGGACTGGAGCCTGCGTGGGGCTGCTGCCAAAAAACGGAGCAAGGGCCCCTGCAGCGTCCCTTCTCCGGGTTCTGCGGCCTCCTTCCTGAGCTCCAGAGAGGAGGGCTGGGGCTTGCCATAATCCCTGTCAGAAAAGGGGGTCAGCCCCGCACGCTGTGTGGCTCAGAGCTGTCTGAGCCCCTCCTGCCGGAAGGGACTGTGGCTTCCCGGAAAGTTCTTCCTGGAACGGTGGGGGACCTCCCACTCTCGCTCTCCGCTCTCCGTCCTAAGCAGGCAAACTCATCCCTCTCTCCAGAGATCCCCCAGGTCCTGGAGATGGTCCCCATACAGCCCACCCCTACTGCAACTCCCCCCACACTGCCTCTGCCCCGCCACCTGGTCTCTGGCCGCCAGGGGGCGTGTCCCGCGCTTACCGCTCCTCCCCTCCAGGGCGCCCTCAGCATGGGGCAGCGTCCCTCCTCTGGGCGACCCTCCGCAGACCTCTTTGCCCCTGTGAGGCCCAGCCCCTCCCCGTGAGCTGCCGGCTCTGGTGGGCCCCCGCAGCTGCTCCACGTGGGACTCACCCGCGCCACTCCCAGCCGTGGAGATGGTTCTGGGTCCAGGCTCTCCCCGCTGTCCCCGGCCCCGTCTCGCACTCAGGCTGTCAGGCGCCCCCACCGGGCCACCCCGCAGCCTGAGGGAGCCCTTGGCTCTCCGAGTGAGTGGGAATAAAAGAGGTTTGTCCCTGGAGCTCCCCTCCCCCTCCAGCCTCCTCACAAGCCAGTGAGGCGGGATCATCCTGAAGAGCTCCTTCACACAGGGGAAGCGGGCTCAGACGTGGAGGAATGAGAGTCACTGCCACGTCTGGAGCCCTCGCGGGTGCTGGATGCCCACCATGATAGCCCAGGGCCTGGCCCTTCGTCCCCACCCGAGCCCAAGCTGAATCTCAGCTGGGGGCCCCAGCCCCAGGCTCTGCAAGTGCTCAGTGACCCCGACCTCGCAGTGCCCATCTCTCCTCTTAGTGGGGGCTCTCCCCTGCCACCAGGCTCCCGGCATCTCCCACTCTGTGCACTCCGTGTCTGAACACGATATGCCGTCAGAGGCTGGCAGATGCCCCCAGGGAACACCGCCTCTTTCTTACTTGGCGTGTAGACCCGAAAGCCAGATGACGGACCTGACGTGCGGTCTCCGGGCGCACAGAGGCCAGACCTCACCCTCTCACTCGAGGGGCTGAGCAGAGGACTGAGCGGGGCGAGCGGAGCAGGTGGGAAAGTGCGTGCAGTGCAGAGCGGGCTGGGAGCAGGGCTGGGAGGCAGGCTGGCTGCCGGGAGGGCTGAAGCCACCAGCCCTGGCCACCATCCTGCTCTGCTGCCCAGTCCCCGAAGGGTCGCCTGGGCCTGGAGCTACCCTGAGTGTTGGCTGCGCTCCCGTCCTGGCTGCCCAAGCCTCTGGACACCCAGGCTCTGGCTTGCTCTGCCCTCTGCTGACACCTGCACCAGCAGGGCCACCATTTCAAGCCAGCTCCCAAGCCCCCAGTGGCAAAAGGCACTTGACGAGAGTCGTGGCTTTGCTCACCCTGGACGTGGACTTTCCACCCTGCCCAGAGGTGGTCTGGGGCTGCCCCAGGCCCTACATGACTCCCCTCATTCTTTTCCCATCCCAGTGATTTGGGGCCTGCGGTCGGATTGCACCTGGGGGCCCCCGAGACGTCCTTGCCTTCCAGTCTCCCTCCTCGAGTCCCATCCACCTCTAGGACCTGCTTCCTGAGCAGCCCTCCTTCCCCAGGCTGAGCCCCCACCTCCCCCCACACCCCCACCTTCACACCTCGGCTGCCTTCCTCCACTCCAGGGCAGCTCTGGGTCTGCTGGGCTGCACAGTGCCCCTGGCCCCACCGTGCCCCCTGGCCCCACTGTGCCGTCTTCCCCCTTGCCCGCTCCCCTGGGTGCTCCCAAGCCTGTCTCCCCTCCAGGCTGAGTCTCCTCTGAGCCAGGTCTGCCCTTCCTGCTCTGCAGCCACATCACATTGTCTGCCTCTCTGTGCTGGGCTCCTGTGTTCCGTCTCTTCTCTCTGGGCACGGATACCCCATCCCACTTCCGAGGAGTCCCCAGCCACCTCTGCCTGCGCGTCCTCCCTCGTGTCCTCGGTGTTTCTTTCCCCTGCGTGCCCTGCCTGCATGTCCAGCTCCTACTTCTCAGATGGGCACCTGGGTCTCCCCTGCCCCCGTTCCCAGGTGGGCAGTGCCTGGCCTTCACCCCTAGTTCCTCCTTCCATTTCCAAGCTACTTCCTTTGGATAACTGGGCTCCCTGCCCAGGACCACAAGGCTCTGGCGTGCCTGGTCAGGGCTTAGAGTCCCGTCCTGCGGCTGCAGTGCAGACCTCAGGGCCCTGGGCTGTTGCTGTCTGACCATGCCCAGCACACGGGCGGAGGGGGCCTTCTCTGGTCTCCACAGCGCACTCCCAGGCCTCCCGTGCCCTCCAGCTCTAGCCAGAGCCGTGTCCAGCTGGCAGACGGGTGGAAAGCTGTGGCCATGTACGCAGGGATGTGAGATCATGGGGTATTCCCACGGTGTCCTCTGTGGTATGGCAGCGCCAGGTGGCAGCTGGCATCCTGTGCACTGAGGCCCCTGTGCTGTGGCTGTTGGGGCTCTGGGTGCCCTCTCCAAGGAGCCTCAGTAACGCTTCGCCTCTGGCTCCAGGCTGCATCAGAGACCTTCTGGGAGTCAGAGGGGCAGCTGCCTTGGCCAGGGAGTGCCTGGTGCTGCTTCCAGAAGGAGGTCTTCCCCTCACCCCACCTCTGCACTGCTGATGTGCTGGTCATTGGGCCATTCCTCCAGGACAGAGGTCCCTGCAGTGACATACAACCCCAAGTCATAGCAAGAACACCAGTCACAGGCAGCGGAGACCTGCATACCTGTACCAGTGACCTCAGTTCTGCCCCAGGCCTCACCCCACTACCAAAGGGGCAGAGAACAATTCCTTTGGGTTGAAGGAATGAATGAGGGCTGGGAGCCTCCACGCAGAGCCCAGAAGGGAGTGAAGCAGTGTATGTGGGTGAACCCACCACAGCACACCGGTGGTCACAGGCGCATGCACACTGGGCTCCAGGGCCCCTTGCCCTGTGCCAGGCACGGTCGTGATACAAACTGCCATTGGGTGCCAGTGCCAAGAGGTCGGGCCCAGGAGCCTCATGGCCTCTGAGAAGCTGCCGCCGGCCTCCCCCACGCTCGCCACTCTGCTCCTTTCACTGCCTGGTGTGAGCTCGCTGGCCACCAGGCCCCAGGCTAGGGCTGGGGCTGGACACAGAGGTGGGAGAGCTGGTCGCTCCCAGTCCAGTGGGAGAGGTGCAAGCGGCCACTCCACTGTCCCCTCCTCCCCAAGCCTGCATGGGCGCCGATGGGAGGTGGTATAGCTTGGGCCCGGCACAGCCAGGGCAGCAGGGGAAGCAGGCGGAGTGCAGCGGCATTTGGCTGACGCTGGCGGGAGCAGAGGCTCTGGAGCGCGGGAGGTGGCGAACCTCGTCGCAGGTGTTGTGGCAGGTAGGGCTGACGATGGGGGCTGCATTGCAGGAGGGAATCCTGGGCCAAGCAGACACTGTGGCCAGAGGAGTCATCTATGACAGTAAGGGGCCTGTGGACTGCAGGGCAGGTGTGGGAAACAGATGCTCGGTGCCACAAAGAACAATCAGCACTGAGACAAAGCATCTTTCCGCAGCGTAGTTTTTACTTCCGGGACTGCAGGAAGGGGACCCTCGCTAGCCATCGTGCCACGAGAGTACAGAGAACAAAGGAAAACAGACACATTTATCCCTTACACATTTGGGGTTGTCCTTGCTGCTGTGTCTGATCTCCGTTGGCTGGAGCCAGACCTTACAATGTAAACTAAAACCCGATGGCTAACAACTTAACACTTTTCTAAACAGGTAAAAGCACTGGAGAGCTGGGACAAGCCTGTGAGTACGTCCAGCACAGACATCTTGGTTAAAGTACAAGGACATAGAATGTACTATGTG
>CAUYQU010084915.1:0-29528 GCA_963574635.1 Cheracebus regulus
GATAAAGAAAATGGGGCACATATACACCATGGAATACTACACAGCCATAAAAAATGATGAGTTTGTGTCCTTCATAGGGACATGGATGAATCTGGAAACCATCATTCTCAGCAAACTGACACAAGAACAGAAAACCAAACAATGCATAGTATCACTCATAGGCAGGTGTTGAACAATTAGAACACATGGACACAGGGAGGGGACAATTAGAGCACATGGACACATACTGCGGTCATTTGGGGGGGCTAGGGAAGGGACAATGGGGGATGGGGAGGGTGGGAAGGGATAACAATGGGAGAAATACCAGATATAGGTGATGGAGGGATGAAGGCAGCAAACCACCTTGCCATGTATATACCTATGCAACAATCCTATATGATCTGCCCATGTACCCCAGAACCTAAAGTGCAATTTAAAAAATCATATTTCAGAATAAAAAAATACTCATAATAAAAATAATGCATTTTTATTTTCTCCTAGTGATGGGAAGATTCTTATGCTGGCCCCATAATCTCCACCCCCTGGTGTTAGGGCCTATACAATCCTCTTCCCTTGGGTGTGGCCAGGACTTGTGATTTGCTTCTAATCAATAGAATATGCCAACAGTTACGGGGTGTTACCCCCTGGACTAGGTTTTATTGTTTGGCAAACGTGCTGGGATGACACTCCCGTTATTAGGTTACATGGTATAAGACTCCACCACCTTAACAAACCATAGCAAGGGACTCTCCTGCTAGCCTTGTGGAAGCCAGCTGCTGTGATGTGAACTGTCTATGGGAAGGCTCATATGGCCAGGAACTGCAGACAGCATCTAATTGCTGAGGGCCTCAATCCTATAACCATAAGGAACTGACTTTTGCCAATAACCACATGAATTTGGAAGAGAACTCTCAGCCTCAGATGCGACCACAGTCACAACCCACATTTTGATTGCAGCTCCTGAGACCCTGAACAGGGGATGCCGCTGAGTCATGCTTGGGCCCCAGAACCACAGAAACCGTGAGATACTAAATGTGTGTTGCTTTAAACTGCTGAGTTTATGATTATTTGTTATTCAGCAATAGAAAACGATGACACTCATAATCATATTGGCAAAAATACAAAATATACAACATTGTGTTGCTAAGTATGCCCATGGGCTCCCTCATATGAAATGGTTCAACGCTTATGGAGGAAAATCTGGCAATGTCTAGCACAGTGACAGTAACATTTGCCCTTTGGCCTAGCAATCCCACTTTTGGAAATCTGTGCTTTCATACATATGAAATAATGCATGTACAGAATTTTTCATTAAAGCATTCTTTATAATAAGAAATAATGAAAATGATTCAGTGGTTCAACAATTGAGAATTGGTTAAATTATCTAGGACCATGTATGTGACGGAATACTATGCAACCATAAAAAATGAATGGGGGAGATCGTTATGTAATGCTATGGAAAAATCTCTAGGATATATTACTAAATGGAAAAAAGCAAAGTTCATAACAACATATGTAATGTACTGCCTTTGTATAATGAAAATTTATGTAATTTGTATCAAGAAACAATGGAAGTTAAAAAAATTAAAAATGGTTACCTGCAGGGAAAAGAAAGAAACAAAATGGATAGGAATAAGACTTCTCCACGGATACCTTTTTCATTGTTTGTATTTTGAAACATATAAGCGTCTTACCTACTAAAAATTAATTGAACGTTGAAAGTTGTTGAGTGGAGGGATGTAAGAAAGCACTATGTCATAATGGACATACTCAAGATGTAGAGATGACACAGAGAAGGAGGGACAGACTCAAGTTCCATGTCGGTCTCCGCTTTAGTCTTGGTCTGTTGTCATATTTACTTTCTGCTCCCAAGGAAGAATCTAGTAAGCCTATTAGGACTTTTGGCCATCGATTATATTTCAAAGGAATAAGTTAGAAGTTTTTTTCTCTTTGATATTATTTGAGATGTTATGAAATAAGACCTATGATACTGCCTAGATAATTTCAAAAAAAAGTTTATAACTGTAAAGTGCCCTGCTAGCCACAGATCACTTAGCAGTTTTCTGGATGGACTCACCATTTTTATTTCTTCAGAGCTGGAGTTTCACTCCTTGTTGCCCAGGCGGGAGTGCAGTGGAGTGATCTCAGCTCACTGCAACCTCCACCTCCTGAGTTCAAGTCATTCTCCTGCCTCAGCCTCCCAAGTAGCTGGGATTACAGGTGCTCACCACCACGCCTGGCTAACTTTTGTATTTTTAGTAGAGATGGGGTTTTACCGTGTTGGCCAGGCTGGTCTCAAACTCCTGACCTCAGGTGATACCCCCACCTCAGCCTCCCACAGTACTGGGGTTACAGGCATGAGCCACTACAGACTCATCCCTTTTCCCCAGCTTCTCTTTCCAGACAAATTAACAAAAACTTCTTTAGATCCTGCATTTAATTTCTATGATGTGACTGTAACATGTACCTTTACATACACTATCATTTAAGTCTGAAGCTGCAAAAGTTTCTTAGATTGTTTCCAAGTTCCTAGCTATCAACTTCTGGATGAAGTGAAGTTGATTACTCAATGAAGGGGTGAATAGAAAGTATATAGGACTAGATCCACTGTCTTTCAAGGAACTCCTACAAACGTGTCTAGAAAGATGAATCATTGTTTCTGCGAGTGATTTTTAAATCTATACACTAAGCATTAAAGGAAAGCTGAAGCTTTCAGTAAGCAGACCAGACTGTCACTAAAGCCTGCACTGTATGAAGCCAGATTCTCCATTCCCTAAAATGGGAGAACATTTCAAAAACTCACCTGTTCCTCTATCACAGTGTAAAAGGAAATATTCACTCCATGAGGTGCTGAAGAAACAGAGATGATTGGTTCAATGAGACTACAGGGCAGGGAGAGCTCTCATACAACTTGTTACTAGATTACATGATGGTAAGTCCTACAATAGAGATGGCATAAGAACAAACAAGATCAAATTTATAAATAATATATTAAAAATAGAGATAGCAAAAGAATGAGAGGAAATCTACAAAGCACTTCCCATAGAAAACAGTCACAAGACTATGTAATATTATTACATAGCATTACTGTTTTGATAAGTTAACTGAAATCCCAGCAATTCAGGAGGCCAAGGTGAGAGGATTGCTTGAGGCCAGGAGTTCAAGGCCAGCCTGGGAAACATAGCAAGACCTCATCTTTACCAAAAACATTTTCAGAAAATTATCTGGGTATAGTGGCATACACCTGAAGACCTAGCTACTCAGAAGGCTGAGGTGGGAGGATCGCCTGAGCCTGGGAGTTCAAGGTTACAGTGAGCTATGATTGCGCCACTGTAACACAGCCTGGGTTACAGAGCAAGACGCTGTCATTTGTTGTTGTTTTCTCTCTCTTCTTAGATAAAAATTATGTTTGTGACACAACCAGCCATTAGAGAGAAATGATTAGCTATTATACTTCTCAGTGGTGGTTAGCAATGGGCTATAATTATTCACTTCTATTAGGAGCCATTAACCATTAATTCTACGTATTAGAATTTTGAGAACAGCTTGAGCAGATTGATTCCTGGGTTTACATTTAAAATAGATGCGAGAGAGAGATGATAGATAGACATATATTTTTGAAACACAAACTATTAAGTTATGGTTGTGATTATTGAATGGCCTTCAAATCCATTGGAATACATTGTTCCAGAACTGTATTTTATCTCTGTCTTCCCTGATGCAAGTTTTCATTAAAACAGAATCTCAGACATTAGGAACTTTAGTCACTGTCAAGGAGACCAAGACCTCAGGACTGGAAGACATGACCTTTATCCTGTCTTCGTTGTGTGAAGTTAAGCAACAGATTTAACCTTTTTATGGCTTAGCATCCTCATCTGTCGAATAAGAAAAATGCTACCTACTTCATTAAGATGTTGTAAAGATTAAATGAGTTCATTACTGTTAAGCACTTAACTGTCATCATCCTCATCAACATCATCTCACAAATATAGACAGCAATGTCCAGGTAGATGATGTGATTTGTCCAAATTATGCAACTAGCATTAAGCACACAGAAGAACCCAAATCTCTTAACAACTGCCCTGAGTTCCTTCCACTGTGCCATGCTGCCTGTACTGTTCTATACTACACCATACTTTCTGATGCATGAAGTCCTTATCAGGTACATAACTTATGAAGGAAATAACTCAGAAAGGAGAAGGCCTAAAGAGACCTTTCTATAGGTCTCAAGGCAAGGCCATATAGGCCAATGTGGCTACTGAAACCAGTCACTTCAGTGTCACTATTGAAGTCCTTGTATCCAATGTATCTCCCCATTTGCTGCTATTCCTAAAATTCCTCTTATATAAGGAACAAGTTTTCATTGTATAATAAATGTATAAATAATATTATTTTAATTATGAATAATCACATACTGGCTTATATTTTTATTATTCATATCACAACCTTACTCTTAACAATTGAAAATAAGGTAAAATATATGAACATATAATAATATTTGTGTAATACATAAGAACATAAGGGCATCAGCCATGAAGGAGGGATTGTTGAGGTGAAGAATGAAATGGTACACAGGGGATGCTTTGGGTATCAAAATCAAACTTAATTTTCCTCACAATTTTCCGGGAGCCAGTAGGAACATTTCCTGGGATGTCACAGTGAGGAACGGAGTACACCTCCACCAGGAGCCATTAAATATGAGATTAATGATGGGCAATTCATGTGAAAGGCAAGAACTGCTTGTTTCCTTCTGTGAAACACCAAGGCCGTTCCAGACCCAAATCAAACTCAGTCTATAGCCATAAAAAGAAAATGGTCCCCATGGGGTGCCTGCAGGAGAGACAACAAAATATTTTGCTGTTACATCTCCTCCAGATCCCTGTGGGCTTTCAGTAAAAAAAAAAAAAGGCCCTTGCACAGATATGTTTTATAATCCAGATTTTTACATAGCATGAAAGGGGAAGAAGAAAGGAGCTATTCACAAATTGTCCATCTATTCCTGTATTCTGCAGGAACAATACTTTGCTTCCACAAGAAGTGCTTTCAACATAATTCCTCTTTATATTAGAAGTCAAAAGTATAAAGGCTATCTTGACTGTAGAAGCTTCACAAAAATCTCTATATTTAACTTCAAATGGCTTTTCTTTTATTCCCATGTAACGTTTGAAAATCATGTTGATGCATTTTATAAAGAATCACACTGGCTGAAAAGTATAGCAACAAAAACAATTCAAACATAAAATCTCATTTTTAAGTTCTTAGCTTTAAATATGCATCAACAGAATGTGAGCTGTTATTTTCTCCACATGGGTCTTAAGTACTATGCATTGGCAGATCACTGTTACTGCGAAGTGGACTTGCTTATTGTCACACAGTCTCTGTCACATCAAAGCTTTCTCTCTTTTGCAAGAACCAGTTTTTTTCTGCATTGCCCTTTTTCCCCCTGCCACTACATGGAACACTCTGAAGCACTGATCAATTAGGGAAATTGTTTTAATGAGAGATTGATTTAGTCATGTTTGTGTTATCTTTCTCTTTTCTTGAGCACATCATCCTCTGGGAATCCGAATGCTCAGTTGTAATTGGGAGTTTATAACGGACTTGAAATTACATTGAGAACTTCAGCCCTACCAAACTGCTTCACGGCAAATTATTGCTTACCACCTAGCCTCAGGTACACATATACCAGAAGGCATGCACATATGCATGTATAGGATGGCAATTAGTTGTACTTTAAATTTATTCCTTTCTTCTCACATGCCATCAAACCACCCATTTCCTAAATGGAATGCATTTTTCTAGATGAAAGCAAAAAACTCACTGATGAAATGAGTACTATTTCATTTGTCTCACTGGTCGAAGGAGCCAATTAATACATGAGAAACATTAGCTAGCTTAAAGAAACGTGGAGTGCAGATAAAGACTAAAGAACCATGGAGTCAATCAAGTAAAGTGCCAACTCCAAAGGACTGCAAAGAACTAGACATCTAATATGTGTTTAATAGATGGCTAAGGGTGAGCTTCCTGACACTGTAATTTACTCAGGAGCAATCTGAATTTTCTAAGAGTATATTTATAATAAATTCCTACTGCTAGACTTTAAGCTATTATGGAAGACAGTAAGGTTTTGGGTTTTTTGTTTTTTGTTTTTTTGTGCCCATTCCATTGCATCATGTAGTTTATCATTTAACTTTGTCTAAATCCAAGCTTGACTGGTTTGTCTATGTTCTACATAATTGAAAAAATATTAGGATTAAATGAGGTAGATTCTCAGATATGCTTCCTGAATTACATTGGTCCAGTAGACACTGGAACGGCGAGTGAAAGTCTTCGACTTTGTTGTCATTTCATTGAACCTGACAGGATGGAGACAGGAAGTAATATTCACTTTGCAATTAATCACAATCCCATCTGGAAGAGTCACCCTCAATCCGTTCATTAAAGGAAAGTAGACTTCTTCTGAAGCCTTAGTTTTTCTTTCCATTATCAATCAGGGGAAGAATAAATGAGATTAAAAATGTAAAGCAAAAAAAGAACTGATTAATAAATCAACCAAAAAATAATAGGATCTTTGGGAGAAAATAGTTTTTTACAGACATTCCAAAAGAGTGTAAAATAAATATCTGAGTATAGAGATATAAGTATATGTACACACACTGACATTGACATGCATGTTTCAGTAAGCATCAAGATTTATTATATCTTTGGAAACTACTGACTAATGGGAAAGTCAATATATCTTGATGTTGACCACAAGAAAATCAATAATTGCTTGATAATTTACCAAGACTCATGGGATTTAATGTACTTGATAGCTATGAAGTGAAGCAAAATTATTATACTTTCTCCCAGGCATACTGAATAAAGAATATAATACCAGCATTAGACATTTGCAGCCATACCTTTGTGTCACTCCCCACACCCCACCTTTATTGAATGAATGAAGCAAGTGAAACATCACCTTTCCCAGAATTGTGGGTGACAACTCTGAAATTTGAGCAAGGAGAGAAGAGTAACAGAAAGAAACCTCAGGGAAGACAACACTCATTAGGAAACTGATTCAGTCTCACAGATGAATGTGGACGTCTGTGCCTGTGAATTAAACAGCAGTCCCCTTCTGATAAATATAATTTATCCACTTTGTTAGGCCCCAAAATTGCCTTATATCGATTGTATGTTCATCCTCTTCTAGTTTCCCACTTATCTCCAGAGTTTAGTAAATGCAGGTTATTCAAACGCCATGCCTACGTAAAATCCAATCCAAAGGGACTTTAGTGGCAAATTTAGGGGGGAAAAATGCTGGCACACTTCCTGCCCTTCTTTAGGATCCCTTCAATATTTGTTTCTACTTAAAAAAAGCAGAAGTAAAAAGATGGCCAGCACTCCGCAGTGCAGACACAATGATTTACACAGGCACCCAGACGAAAAATGCCTATCACTCACAAAAAGAAAAAAATCATGCTGGCCTGTAGATTTATTCACCATACCAGTGAATGCCAGGTGATGATGGAATAATGTCGATTAAGTTCTAAGGGAAAGAAAATGGTTCCCCCAAGAGATAATTCTCAACAGGCAAGAGGTTGTTTACATAGAAAGCATCAGGTACACATTCTTGAACATAAAGGAAACAAAGGAATAAAAAATCCACAAATTCCTTCTTAACGACAATAAAATCTAGCCAATTAATAGATGAGTCTAAATTAAAAACCTGAGAATGAAAAAGCCATGGTAACAGAAGAGGTGGGTTAAGCATTTTATTCACTGCACTATTTTTTCAACTTTCCTGTAAGTTAGAATGTATTTATACTAAAAAGTTGGAGAAAAAATGATTAAATGAAATAACACATGTTAATGGTATACATGCTATAGTATAATACCAGGAAAATACTATACCAGGTACAGTATACCATGTATACCACTTACTAGTAGTATATAGTATATAGTATACAGTATATATACTGTATACTGTATATATATACTGTATATACTGTATACTGTGTGTGTATATACACTGTATACTATATACAGTATATATATACAGTATATACTATATATATATATATATATATATAGTATACAGTATACCATGTATACCACTTACCAGTAGTATACATGGTATACTATTCCATGGTATAATACTATATCATGGTAAGTACTATACATGTTTTGCAAAGATGATTAAGCTGAGTCATAAGAAGGCACTGTTTGTGTTACTGGGTGGTGTCTGACCTCACTCCCTTAGCAGTGCTACTAAGCATAGGGGTGGGAAAAGTATTTTCAGCAGCACTCCACCCTGCCATGGTGCAAGTAGATGTGTATCTGAAATCTATTTCTAAATTATAAAAAGACTAGCTTTAATAAGAGGAAAAGTTAAGAACCTGTGACAGCATCAGAGTCTTGGGATGGGATGAGACCATCAAAAGGACCATTATCCTACTCAGTAATACTAAAAAAAGTTATTATTAAAATATTAAAATACAGTTTTATTAATAAATTTGTGGTGCTCCTCTAGAAAAAAAATAAGACATGGTCTCTGTCTTTTGAGATATTGTCTGTTCTCATCATTGTGCCATGTAATGAAAAGATTATTTCACCAAATACCAGGAAAGCTGAGGTTATAGTTTAATACATTTGGTTATGTATAGATATAATATACAACATATAAATTACATAAGAAAATAACCGTGTGTTGGGGGGCATCTGTTGAAATTATCACATGCATAATTTCAACAGATGTCCCCACACATATATCTAATAAAATTTTATATCCAAATCAATATTTTTAAAGTAATTAAAGAATTACTTTACTACAGTTGTTTATATTAAATCAAAAGTTGTAACATGTGGCATTCATTTCAAATACAAGAAAAGAGTAAGGATATCTATTATCATTATTACGTTAATCAGAAAATTTTTTATTTTGAGAAACAGAAACCCACTAGAAATAGATCACAGAAAGGAGGGTTTATTATAGTAGAATCTAAAACCTAAAGGGAGGCTGAGTGTAGTGGCTCATACCTGTAATTCCAACACTTTGGAAGGCTGAAACAGGAGGATCACTTGAGTTCAGGGGTTTACGATCAACCTGAGCAACATATGGAGACCCCATTTCTATCATAAATTTTTAAAAATTAGCCAGGTATCATGGTGCATGCCTGTGGTCCCAGCTGCTTGGGAGGCTGAGGTAGGAAGTTCATTTGAGCCTGGGAGGTCAAGGTTGCAATAAGCCATGATTGCACCGTTGCACTCCAGCCTGGGCAACAGAGACAGACCCTGCCTTAAATAGTCAATTAATTAATTAATTGAAAAACCTAAAGGGAAAACTGCTTCCCACAAGAAGTTGAAAGATAACCAAATGGCTCTTTCTGAGTCTGAATGTTCTCTTGGATTGGTTTTTGTGGGTTGGTGGGTGTGTGCACATGTATGTGTATGCCATATATGTGTGTGTGCATGTGTGTGTGAACTCAGTCTCAACAGTACGTGACCTTATGGCTCCTGACTCCTAATCTGCTGGTTGCTGGCTGGTAGATGAATCAGCTTTCCCTAAGGCGAGTGCCCATTTTTTACCCAGTTATGACAGAAGGGTTCATATAGTGCTGAGCTCGCAAGCAGGACAATTAGAAAGACAGTTTGGGAAAAAAAAAAAAACCCAGCAAATTAATTGATGTCTCTTCTCCAACTGTTTTCTAATATACTTATAATAATAAATATCATTAAGATTCAAATAAGATATAAAAATAATATTGGGAACTAAAAAATCATTATGCACGATTAGAATAATTGCATTACTAAAAGAGACAAATAAATCTGCTATTACAGATAAATTACCAATTAGAAATAATAAAATAACAGGGAAATGAAAAGATGAAACATCTAAAAAGTTAATAGAAGTCTTATATCCTGTAAAATAAAGCTAAAGCACAATAATAAAAGAGATCTATCTTCAAGAACAATAAAGTTAGCAAATATTCATGAAAAAGCTTAATTAAAAACTAATAGAACTTTTATCATGAAAAATGTTAAGTAGAAAATATAAAGGAAAATGTTAATAAATGAAGTTATAATTTAAACCTTGATAAAGAGATTAATATTTCTTCAAAGTTAATTTGTAGAAGTATTACCATTGCATTCAAATTCTCAGTAGAGAGGGGTGGAAAGATTACAAAATTTTTCTAAAATCAATTTTAGAAAAGCATTTAGAATAATTGGAATATTATAAAAATATCAAAAAAAGTATCACAGGTTTTTAAAATATAAGAAAAGCCACCCAGGCGTGGTGGCTCATGCCTGTGATCCCAGCACTTTGGGAGGCCAAGGCGGGCGGATCATCTGAGGTTGGGAGTTCGAGACCAGTCTGACTAACATGGAGAAACCCCATCTCTACTAAAAATACAAAATTAGCCAGGCATGATGGAGCATGCCTGTAATCTCAGCTACTCAGGAGGCTGAGGCAGGAGAATCACTTGCACCCAGAAGGTGGGGAGGCGAAGGTTGCAGTGAGCTGAGATTGCACCATTGCACTCCAGCCTGGGCAACAAGAGCAAAACTCCGTTTAAAAAAAAAAGAAAAGCGAAATATTACTTTAGGAAAATTCAGTTGTACTAGATGTTAAAACATAATATAAAACAACAATTATAAGACTAACAAATTCATAAAAATTAGAATAATTAAAATATTGATTATATCTGCAGACAAATAACTTTTCTCAAGCCTAAATTACCAAGCAAAATCACAAGAAAAAAATGACAAATTTAGATTAGTAAAACTTAAAACTGCATATTTTAAAAACTCAATTGATAAGCCAGTAGACTATGAACAATATTTTACATTAAGTATGCCAAATATTTCTATAAAATATGATCTCATTAAAGATTATTTTAAAAGGCAAAAATGCCCTAGCATTAAAATTGAAAATATGTAACAATTTGTGCAAGAAAGAACACAATTACATTTAAACAAACAAATGGAAATGTGTTCATTCTCACTAAACATCAAAGATTGCATGTTAAAGCAAACTTGAAATACTAACATGTATCTACAAATTAGAAAACACTTTTGGAAATACCACACAGATTGAATAAGGATGTTATAACACTAGAAATTTTCTGCATGATTTGTAACATTGCAAACTGGTACAACTGGTTTGGATGGCAATATTACAAAATGAACACCAAAAGCCATTAAAAAAATTTTTTTTCCACTTTACCACTCCCAAGAGATAAAGGAATGAGCACAATCTCTGTTTTTGTATGTGTCTTTTCAAAATTATTTAAATAGGTTTTTGGGGAACAGGTGGTGTTTGGTAACATGGACAAGTTCTTTAGTGGTGATTTCTGAGATTTTGGTACACTCATCACCTGAGTAGTGTACACTGTACCCAATGTGTAGCCTTTTATTACTCACTCCCCTCCCACCCTTTCCCCTAAGACCCCAAAGTCCATTGTATCATTCTTATGTGTCTTCATCCTTATAGCTTAGCTCCCACTTGTGAGAACATACGATGTTTGATTTTCCATTCCCGAGTTACTTCACTGAGAATAATCATCTCCAGTTATATCCAGGTTGCTGCAAGCACCATTATTTCATTATTTTTATGGCTGAGTAATATTCCATGGTATATATATACCACAATTTCTTTATCCACTCATTGACTGATGGGCATTTGGGCTGGTTCCACACATTTGCAATTGCTAATTGTGCTGCTATAAACACGTGTATGCAAGTATCTTTTTTGTATATTATCTTACTTTCCTGTGGATAGATTCCCAGGAGTGAGATTGCTGGATCAAATGGTAGTTTTACTTTTAGTTCTTTAAGGAATGGTAAGAACACATCTTTGAGATCAAATAGACATGGGCTCCATTCTGATATAATGCAGCTTTACTGTCTTCATTGATTAAAAAGTGATGATAACTACAATTAAGATTTCCACAAAGATCAAAGAGAATAATGATACTATAAATGCCTAGCACTTTATAGACACTAAATAGATCGTACTACCTATGCTTTTTCACCCCATCTTGCTTATCCCCATGAAACACACACAAACATGAACATACATGCACATATAAACATATATATAAGCACAGAAAATGTAAAGAAAATAATTTAATCAAACAAAGCTTTATACCTTGAGAACAGACGGGAAATGGCATGCCATTCCTATACATGCCTAAGCCATTAAAAGGGATTGGAAGTTTTCCAGCTACAATCTTGGCCATCTGTATTAGTCCATTCTCACACTGCTATGAAGAAATACCCGAGACTGGGTAATTTATAACAGAAAGAGGTTAAATTGACTCAGTTCTGCAGAGCTGGGGATGCTTCAGGAAACTTACAATCATGATGGAAGAGGAAGCAACTATGTCCTTCTTCACAAGGTGACAGAAAGGAGAAGTGCTGAGCAAAAGGAGGAAAGCTCCTTATAAAACCATCAGATCTCATGAGAACTCACAATCACAGGAACAGCATGGAGGTAACCGCCCCCATGATTCAATTACCTCGCACCTGGTCCATCCCATCACATGTGGGGATTATGGGAGCTACAATTCAAGATGAGATTTGGGACACAGCCAAACCATGTCACCATCTGAAGAAAATAGGATCCAAAGCAGCCCAAAGGCAGAGAGAAATCTGGCATATTCCTGGACTCCATCTAGGGAAAGAAGCCTAGGGAGAGAAAGCTCTCTTAATAACTAAAAACTATTATACACAGGGTCTGAATGATGCTTTGAAGGTGTAATTCATCAGATCATGAATGCTCTAAACTGGCTTAGAGGTATACCCCCTCTAACCAGCAGATTCATTCCCAGGAGGAAGGAGAGATCAATTATAGAAAAAATAATTATTTTCCTCTATACATCAAAGTTGTAGAATGAGTTGAAGTTTGTAGATGTTGCACATAAAAGCACTTAAAAAAAAAAAAAAAAAACTAAAGGACAATCCAGTCTTAGAAATTCTCACTAGACTGGGTTTTTTTGCTCTCTTATCTGTATTTTTAGGTTGACTCTATGAAGGTATCATACCTTTGCTAGGGTTAATATCTGTTTAACAATCTATGGTTCTTCAATATCAGCTTTGAAAACCATATTTTTCAAAATGAGTTATTAGAATCTGGAAATTATAAGATTATTGATTATTATGTCTAATAATTACTCGTGTTATTATTTTTGGAAATAGTAGTGGCCAGGCATGGTGGCTCATACCTGTAATCCCAGCACTTTGTGAGGCCAAGGTGGGAGGATCTCTTGAGCTCAGGAGTTTGAGACCAGCCTGGGCAACTTGGCAAAACCCCATCTGTACGAAAAAATTAAAAAATTAGCCAGGTGTGGTGGCCTGCACCTGTAGTTCTAGCCACTCAGGAGGCTGAGGAGGGAGGATCACTTGAACCAGGGGAAGTTGAGCTTGCAATGAGCCAGGATTGAACCACTGACTCCAGCCTGGGTAACACAGTGAGACCCCATCTCAAAATAAAATAAAATAGAAACAGTAGCAAAAAATTATTTCTTTCTAAAGGCCCTAACTTATAATTCTCTTTTACAGTATATAAAACCAGATTCTGAAAATCACATGGGTTCACACATTACGAAGAGGGTCTTGTCTCCTGGTTTTTGTCGTCTTTTGATGGCACTTACAGATTCCCATCTTGAATCCACTGCTGGTTTTTCAGCCTCTGTTGTTGCTTCAGTTTTCTCTTCCATTTCCTAATTGCTTACTTGTTTCTTCATTTTATTTATAGCTCTATTTTTTCCCACACTGTTGGAATGATTTCTAGTCATACCATTCACTCTTTCAAATATTTGAAAAAAAAAAATCTCATTTTCTATAAAAATAACTAACCTGAAAGTGATTCATTTCATTGTCCAGGCCTTTTTGTGATTTTTAAGACCTTTTCACTTTATTCATGAGTCTAAACTGATTCATCCATGTAATTGAGATTTTAAGTCTTTAGGTTAAGGACTACAATTTCCCACTGATATTTTCAGTGCTAGGTAGAAAGTCTATGCTGAAATTTTGATGTTCTTTCTTTAAAAAAAGAAATGTTAGCACTTACTTCACCTTTTAACTTAGGCTGCAGAACTAAAGAAATAGGTTTATATTCTTTAAGGTGGGAAGGACCTTAATAACTGCCTCAAGTGACAAACTGTAATAGGAAGGAGATTTTTCTACGAATGGATTTCTGCTAAATAAAATCACACATTTATGTAGATCAATACCGGGAAACCGTTATGCGTGGGTATACGACATTTTGATACTTTCTTTTGTCCATTCTAAAAGTAATATATGCTCATTAGGGAAAACAACAGAAAAAAAAAGGGAGAAAAAAAAACAACCATACTCCCACAAAGTAAAACAATATAAACGTTAACACTTGGTGGAATGATTTTCTTTATTCATTTATGTAAATGGAATTTGGGGTTTTGTTTTATTCCTTTTTCCTTTTCATTTTTATGTAATTATGATCATTCTGTATATGTAACTCCTATATATAAACATTCATAACATATAATGAAAGTACCTTGCTCTCTTAATAGTATGGCATGACCATTTCTCCTATTTAAATTTTTACAAAAGCATTTCAAAACAATTATATCATATCTCATTGAGTTCTGATTCCTGACCTTATTTATTTTACTATATGGCATGTTAAAATGGTTACCAGTTTTTACTATCACATTAAGTGAGAAAAGAATATCCCTAAACAGAAAGCTTTTTCATTTGGTCTTAGTTTCTTGGGGTAAATTTTCAGGAATACAGTTATTAGTTCAAAGGGAAGAAATATTTGAAGGTTTTTGGTATACATTAGCAAACATTTTCCAAAAGACTTGCAACGATTGGCACTCCCCTTTGCAAGCTACCCTTAAGTTATTAGCAGTAAGCAGTCTCATTAAAAACAACTTATGTTTGTGAATTTGCTGGGAAGAAACACTATTTCCTTCTGATCTTAATTTGCAAGTCTTTGATCACCATGGTGTTGAAAATGTTTTCATATTTTCATTTATTAGTTGTTGCTCATCTTTTATGACTTTCTAGCAATGATTTTTGCACTTTATCTATCATGATTTTAAAGTTTCCATTATTGATTTCTGTGGTTTTTTATAATAAAGAAAATGAATATGATTTACAATTGATTCAAAAAATGTCCAAAGTATTTGCCCTTTGATTTTTTTATAGGCATAAGTTTTTATTTTTATAATATTAACATCTATCTCTGCCCTTATAGATTTTCCATTATTTTTAAGTTAGTACATCTTCCCCGAAACAGAGCTTTGATAGTTTTCTTCTAAACTTTCAAATTTATATGGTTTTTTCATCTGTCTCTTTTATTCTTGTATCCCCCTTTTGGGGGGTGCATGGTAACAGGTAAGAATTCAAAGATATTCTTTTTTTGTAAGCAGATAACCCATTGTCCCAACACCATTTATTAAATAGTATTTTCTTTAATCATTAGTTTGTGGTGCCTCCTTTATCATATATTGAAGCTTACCTATCATAGGGTCCATCAGAGCTACCTGGTTCTAGTGATTATCCTATATCAAGCCCACACTGCTTAAAGTATCCAAGCTTCATAATAGTTCTTAATATATGGTACAATTCTCCACCACTCATTAATATTCTTTTTAAGAACAAAAAGAAGTTTTAATTTTTTTTATAAAATTTCTCTCAAAAGAATCCTATCTGGACTTTGAATTATAGTATTAAAATGATTAATTAATTTGAGAAAAGATAATTTTTTACTATTTAACCCTACCAACTGATAAAATGTACATCTTTCATTTGCTACAATTTTACTTTTGGCCATTAGGTAATCTCTTACAGTTTTTTTAATTGTTAAAAATCATTTATTATTCAGGTTATTGTATTTATTTATGTTTTTTGAGACAGTTTCCCTCTGCTACCCAGGTTAGAATGCAGTGGCATTGTCTCAGCTCACTGCAACCTCTGCCTCCCAGGCTCACGTGATTCCCGTGTCTTAGCATCCCAAGTAGCTGAGATTACAGGCATGTACCACCATGCCCAGCTAATTTTTGCATTTTTAGTAGAGATGGGGTTTCATTATGTTGGCCAGGCTGGTCTCAAACTCCTGGCCTCAACTGATCTGCCCGCCTTGGCCTCCCAGAGTGCTGGGCATGAGCCACCACGCTTGACCCATTCGGTCATTTCTACTAATTTCATATTTGTGATATTTATGCACATGGACATTCTATTTTATTATACTGTGTAACCTAAGTACTTACAGGATTACGAAGAAAATCTAACCAATTATGTTTAACTTATATTTAGCCTCATTATGTACTATTTTATAAAATTTTTTTCTTTTGTGTTTAAGGCTTCTAATTATAATATATAATTATCTATATTTACATATCTAATTATATATTATATATTTGTATATATTATATTATAATTTATTAAATATATTTGGCTTAGCCCATTATTTGGGCTTAGTTCCTTAGGACTGATTCCCAGAAATAAAATTCTTTGTTTGAAGAGAAGAACTATTTGAAAGGGAATCCTCATGAGGAGTATGAAAGGAAAATAAATCTTGGGACCCCAAAATCATGAAGCCAAAGGGAAAGGTCAAGCTGGGAACTGCTTAGGGCAAACCTGCTTCCCATTCTAATCCTAAAATCCATATATCACATATGGATTATAATCCATATATCATATATAAATAAACATACCAATTAAATACATTAATATAATGTAATCCCAATATATTTAAAGTTTCCAATACTATCATCACCTGCTTCCTCTCTTCATATATTTATAACCCCTTAAATATGTTTAATATTTCACTGTCCTGACAGGACATTCCAGATTGAGAGTCAGATAATCCTGAGGTTACAAGTTAATTAATTTAATGAGAACTAAACTTTTAGGTGTTCTTGAAAAGCTAGTTCTTTTAAATAAAATCAATGATTAGTTTCCATAAGATGTGAAGTATTCTGGAGTAAAATAAAAGACTATTTTGTAATTCACAAGCTCCATATTTAAAGAATGCTTAAAATGAAACCCATTTATGATGTTACATGCAAAATGCCATGTATGGGAACCATGAATGAATTCTCAAAATCTATAGTACAGTTACAAAGACTTCTTTGAGCAGTTGCATTGAATATAACAGACCGACACGCTTACTCTGTGTTAGACAATAAAAATATGCAGTGGGTAGGAGCTTGTGAAAAAATGCTCTGGCTAATTTATCATGAATCATAATATATACAAAATTACTATGGGTGATGCCACATCGAAATTAATTTTAGTAATCTTGACATCAAATTGAATTTGTTTAAAAAAGAAAAGAAAATATTCTGGCAATGGTATGGGCCAAAAATGAAAAAAAAAATGCCTGTGGGGGTTGAGATAGACCAGAAAGTTAGTATTGTGGTAAACTTGCAGCGCTGCTGAAGGCAGCCACCAGAAAATACTTGTAAAAATACAAAAAGTCACAGAAGGAAATTAGTCTAGCCAGAGAGAAGAATGTGAGGAATAGAGACGTAATAAAGAGGTCTTTGGTGGGATCCAAGAAATGATTTGTAGCAGAATGTTAAAATGTGACCCTTCCTGCCTCATATTTTCACCTAAGACCCTAAATTCCCTCCCAAGGACCCTACGTGTGGCTATAACCAGTTCTAACAGCCTTTACCAGTCACCTGCCCCCATAGTACTGGTGACTCCAATACTAAGATACAGTGGGCAGAAGTGTTTGGATTTCTATTACAGGTGACTGGCATTATGATGATCTTGTCTATTCTCTAGATAATTGGAATCATCCCCTGGCATTGGTAACTGGTACATGATGTTCTGCTCAATAGTAGGTTTACAGACGAGGTCAAGTACAAACTGGAATAGGGAAGAAGTTTTAACTTCAATAAGCAATTGTGTTAGACTTTCGTTAATATTTTAATACTAAAAATCACCAGAAGAACTATGAGATCAGCCTGGCATGTCTTCCAGGGATGGTGGGGTGAGGGGTGGGGAAATGACAAAATACAAAAATTAAGAAAGAATTTAGTTGCTTTCTCCATTCCGTAAATGAGTTAGAGAACAGATTAAAGGGGTGAGAGAGCGAGCTAGTAAGAGTCAGTTACGTGCATCTCTTTCCAATTCTGAGTTCCATGCATCACACTGGGATTTTGAAATTGACCATAGTGGTAGTATTTACACCACAGAAATTGGCAAATGCTACGAATAAGGTTTTTCTTCTTCTTCTAAGAGGAAGTTGTTAAACATTTACCAGCACATCACTGGAAAGAACCTTTCGTCTAAAGTTCAGGTGGCCTACAGAAAACTTTTAACCAGAACCAAGGATTGGAACTAGGAACTGAGGCAGGAAATAGGGTCTAGAGGCAGGGAACCTAAGGACTTCTAGAATTAAATTAGATGGAAAAACACCCACCTAGCCTTCTAAGTCCAAGTAAACAATTTTGTAACTCTACTTCAGCAATGACAGGAAACATCCTCGTCATTTGCATAGGGTATACACCAAGTAAATAACTTTGCAACGTCACTTTAGCCTCACTGAATAGGGCAGTATATCAGGTAACCAAGGCAAGTCTCTAGAGGGTATTTAAACTCCAGAAAATTCTGTAACCAGGCCCTTGAGCTGCTTGCTCAGCCTGCTCCTACCTTGTGGCATATGCTTCTGATTTCTATAAACCTCTGCTTTTGTTGCTTCATTCATTCTTTGCTTTGTGCATTTTGTCCAATTCTTTGTCCAAAACACCAAGAACCTGGACATCCTCCACCAATAACAGAACCGGTAAATAAAACTGGCATCCCCAAGGATCAAGGCTAAGAGAGGAAGTAATAACCTAAAAATTAATCCAAAGATGATCACATTATAAACGCCATTTCATCTTTGAACATGCCATTTAGACTAAGGTCAATAAAAAAAAAAAATTAGCCTAAAGGTTAGTAAAGGAGTTCTGGAAAAATAAAAAAATAAAAAAAAAACAGGAAGGCAAGACCAGCACAGTCCAGGGACAACAGGACCAGACCTACTGGACCTTAGGCTGACTGACTTCTGAGCATCTCCAGCAAGTGCCTAACAAAGACAGAACTAGGGAAAAAAAAAAGAAAGAAAGAAAATACTAACAAAAGAAGTAGGAAACAGTCATAGAAGGAATCTAGAAAGGAGGCTACCAGAATGTGTATGTAGCCTTGTTTACAATTCAGAGAATTCTAGAGACTATCACTGTATTAGTCTGTTTTCACACTGCTGATAAACACATACCCTAAACTGGTTAATTTATAAAGAAAAGGAGGTTTAATGGACTTACAGTTCCACATGGCTGGGGAGGCCTCATAATCATGGCAGAAGGTGAAAGGCATATCTTACATGGTGGCAGCCAAGAGAGAATGAAAACCAAGTGAAAGGGATTTCCCCTTATAAAACCATCAGCTCTCTTGAGACTTATTCACTACCCCAAGAACAGCATGGGGGAAATCACCCCAATGATTCAATTAATTCCCACCAGGTCCCTTCCACAATATGTGGGAATTATGGAAGCTACAATTCAAGACTGAGATTTGGGTCGGGGCACAGCCAAACCATATCAATTACCTCAGTATATTTTGAGATTCATTCTCTGAGATCAGTGACTTTTGTCAATCTACATATGTTTTCCCATCGTTCTCAGCAATATAAATAAATTACAATGAAAGAGAGTTGTTAGGTATACCTCAAATACAGCAGGGAAGGGGGAAGCTAAGAAAAATACATACATAAGTGGAATGTGAGTAGGTAGCTGGGCAGAGGAATGTAAACAACTGCAATTGGAAAAGAAACAAGCAGGAGCAAATATGCGAGGGACTGGCAAAGTAATTCTCTGGCAGATTAGGCAGCAGGAAAGTTCCAAGGCCCTCATCATTTCTCTGAAGTCTGGGATCAGTATCATTCACAGGAATGGTTTTTCATAGAAAATACACACTCTAGGCCAGGCGCAGTGGCTCATGCCTGTAATCCCAGCACTTTGGGAGGCCAAGGCGGGTGGATCACGAGGTCAAAGGATCGAGACTGTCCTGGTCAACATGGTGAAACCCTGTCTCTACTAAAAATACAAAACTTAGCTGGGCATGGTGGCGCACACCTGTAGTCCCAGCTTCTCGGGAGGCTGAGGCGGGAGAATTGCTCAAACCCAGGAGGCAGAGGTTGCGGTGAGCCGAGATCGTGCCATTGCACTCCAGCCTGGGTAACAAGAGCAAAGCTCTGTCTCAAAAAAAAAAAAAGAAAGAAAGAAAGAAAATACACACTCCCACATTGGGCAATCTCATTCACTTGTGGATTTGCTACAGATTCCTTTCTCTGCTCTTACAGTAATTTTTAAGCCTCTGAACTTTATCTTTTTGCTAGTCATGATTTGATGTGGAATTATAAGCCCCGTTAAAATGATTTAAATCTCTTAGAAACAACCAAAAGCTGCAGTTCTCCCTGTGATAACACCACTTGAAGATAATGACCATAATTGTCCAGGGCACCTAAACAATCCTTTGCTTGTACATAAATAAGTCTGAATATAATCCATCCTTCAGGGATGCTAATCATTCTGTTAGAATCATTGTTGGTTTTGTATTTCCCCAGCAATGATGAACCATCTAACTTAGATCTTATTTCCCATAAATGTCATATTATCTATGGACTATAGATGGAAGATCATAAAACCTTAGTGCTGAAAGACAATATAATTTAACCCATCAATTGTGTAAGTAAGCCAACACTCAGAAGAGAAATTAAGTGACTTATCCAAGATCATAGAGTTCGGTAGAATTCCATTGACCTAGGTCATCAGTTAAATACTTAACACTTGGTTAATTCAAAAAGTGATAAAATTCAGAGATGCCACATGTTGACCTACATGCATTCTATTTTTCTATTCCTGCATTAGTGTAATGCCTCTTTGTAATGACCAAAATAGCAAGTCTATTAAGGCACAGATAGGTAGTTGCATGTTTATGTGATTTACAGTATAACAGAAAAGATCCACAGCTGTTAAAATCCCTAGTTATGTGTCCCATTGTCTGGAAGCCCACAAGGAGCTATTCATTTCTGTCAATTTGTCATATTTCTATGTGATATGTATCAAGACCCTTGTCTGCTACTGGGAAACTCACATAACTTTTTTGAGTGTTGGTTTTAATATCTTTTTTTTATAATATTGAAAACAGACCTTTAAGCTACGCCCCCATTTATCAATGCAATGGGAATGATGCTCAGATAGGCAAAAATAACAATAATTATTCATCTATTCTAGGATACCCATCAAAGGTCATCACAAGCAGCCAAAGAATCAGTTCTCTTTCCCAGAAAAAGGAGCAAGCTGTCTGCATCCCATCCTTCTTCTGCTGGAAAGAAGGACAGCTAAATTTCCATATCAAACCAGGAGAAACTTGATATTATTAATATTATTTTTAAGACAGAGTCTCTGTCAGCCAGGCTGGAGTGCAGTGGTGTGATCTCGGCTCACTGCAACCTCCGCCTCCCAGGTTCAAGAGATTCTCCTGCCTCAGCCTCCCAAGCAGCTGGGATTACAGGCACCACATCTGGCTAGTTTTTCTATTTTTAATAGAGATAATGTTTCACTATGCTGGCCAGACTGGTCTCGAACCTCTGACCTCAGGTGATCTGCCCAACTTGGCCTCCCAAATGGCTGGGATTACAGTGATATTATATTCTAAGATCTACCACCGAGCAAATTCCACAGTCAGCATTAACATGACTATCAGAGTATCGCTCAGAAGTCAGAGAATTAGAAATAGATTCCCAAGAGTATTACTCCTAGGAGAGGTAAATTTTAAAAGAATAAGGTTGGCAAGGAAAGGATCAATGGCAGACCGAAAACCAGAGAGGTAAGATTTGAGAAAAACCTTTGGATCCATAGGGCATAAAAATGGTGTTAGGAGGCTATAATATAAGGTACCAAGAAGAGAAAGGCTTTGGAAGAGGAGCTAAGGCAGTGCTACTTTTCCATTCCTCTAACTGCTGGCTTATTTTCTTTCATGTGTGCTATAATTAGAGGTTTTCATGTGGACTCCACCCCTTCTCGGGTAGTTTTCCTCTGAAAGGTATACTTTATTTAAGCAGCATTTTCTCCTGTCCCTCAGCAACAGCATTTATCTGTTAACCACTCAGCTCTGTGGTAGGCTCTCAGGGTGGCTCTCATTGAACACAAAATTATCCACTCCAGTGGCCGTGGATGCGGCATTAATTTCTGACTTAGGAGTGTAACGCCGAACAAAATGACTGGAGTCTCAATCAATTTAGAGGTTTATTTTGTCAACACTAAGGATGCATCCAGGAAAAAGAGACACAGTAGAATCTGTGGCCCATACTTTTTCCAAAGAGGACTTTGAGAGTTTCAATATTTAAAGGGAAAAAAAAGTGGGAAAGCGGAAAGAAGAAAAAAAGGAGGATATGGTCATATTCTTGCGATGCTTTGATTAGGCTCACTGAATCCTCATATGAAAAGGAGGGGGTGGAGGGAATAGTCAATTATGTATTCATCTCACATTCAGTAAATCTACACTTTACCTAAGATAAAATAAACATAGAGTAGAGGAAGAAGTCAAATATGCATTCATCTCAGGGTGGACAGGAATGACTTCCAGTTTCCTCTTGTTCCATACTGTGAAGATAAGCTGTTCACTTACACTGTCAGAGTGAGAGAGGCCCCCTGCAGAAACATGTGGCCTCCTAGCCTATAACTATTTGTTTAGGAACACAAGAAAAGGTAGTTTTGTTGCTGTTGTTTGTATGTGTGTTTGTTTTGCATGACTCAACTTCTCAACTTAACTTTTCGCTTTTGGCTTAGTGAATTGGGGGTCCTGAGATCTTATTTTCCTTGCACAGCAATTTACCTGACATTGCTAAGTGATTGATTCCCTGGCAGTCATGGAATTTTACATTAAGGCTGAATCTTTAATTAATAGTCCATGGAACCTCCCTGGGACCCACAGTCATTTTTATGATATGCTAAAATTAACTGCGATCCACCTGTCCAACTATCACCATGTGCTCAGAGACCAAAGGGCAGGCAACTTTGCCATCCAAGCGCAAGCTTCTCAGCTGCCTTTCGGAGGCTTCATTACTGACTTACTGAGAAATAAAAGCTTTTGTCTTCAGCATCTCCCCTGCCAGGTTGGTGATAAATTTACTAATGCAAATTACCATCCAGGACAATACTGCAATTCCACTTTGCTAGAGGCAGCTGATTTTCTTTTTAAAGGTGAACCAGCTCTTAGTTCCTGAAAACAACTTTTTCTCCTCACATTCAGCTTTCACACATTTGCAGAAACTATTATTAAGGGATTTTTTTTTCCTCACTCCTCAAGTCTATTACAAGGCAATTGCTGAATACAGAGTACATTCTGTTTCCAAAACTGAAAATAAGAGAAGATTGGTGCTCCTGGCCCTCAGAACCATTCTTTCACCCTTCCTGACACCCTCCCTGAGTATCGTTCATACCCTCTGTAATGGTTTTTTTGATGTCAACCAGGTAAGCTGTAGTCTCCAGGTATTCAAACACTAATCTAGCTGTTGCTTTGAAATATTTTGCAGATTTAAAGTCCCTGTTCAGTTAACTTAATTAAGGGAGATTATCCTGGATAACCTGCGTGGGCCTAGCTTAATCAGTTGGAAATCAGGCCTGAACCTTCCTTGTGAAAAGAAGGAATTCCACCTGCAGACAACAATTTTGTCCTGTGCGGTGGAGATCATTCCTCCCTACTGGTCCTGCTTCTCTGGGCAAATGCTAAGTGACACAGCTTCATACTATACCATACCCAGTCCTGCTGGGAACATCTTTCTGGTGACCCCTGCTTTGGACTTCCCTTCCTCTCTTTCTTTAGTCAAATTTTCTTTGTATGCCACAGTGATGGTATTCCTTGGTAAACAAAAAGCTGGGACCTGTGACCTAACAATAGATATTTTTTATTGTTCTGTGAACATGTTTAAATGAACTATCTTATCAGAGTATACATATTAAATTCTGTTTAATTATAATTACAATGGCCCACATTTATTGAAAGGAATAAAATTACTTGAAATTGGTATATCAGGGTAATTCAGGGCATATGATCACCACAACTGTACCTAAATCAATAATCTTCCCATTAGAAATGAATATTATCCCATTTATGCTAAGGTGCTAAAGGTCTTGACATTGGACTTTTAGACCATACAAACAAACACTTAAGTGTAATGCATCTCACAATGTATTTTTATTTTTACAGAATTCTTCAAAAGCTATTACTTCATAAATCAGTGTTTCTGATAATGTGGTTCTCTGACCAGCAACAGCATTACTAAAAACTTCTCCGAGATAGAAATTTAAATTCTCATGCCCCACCCAAGACTTGATGAATCAAATGAATCTCTGCAGGGGGTGAGGTGCAGGAGTTCCAGCAATCTGTGTTTTAACAAACCCTCCAAGCGAGTCTGATGTCATCTAAAGTTTAAGAACCACTTCCTTAATCTGAGAAAAGTCACAGTACTAGGAACACAGATGCTCATTTTGAATGACAGATTTGTGGGCAGTTAATCAGTTAAAGTATTTTTAAAAACTGGAAATTGTTTGTAAAAACAACCATCAAAAATTAATTAATTAGGAGAATATCAGCATCTACCACCATCTCAGCAAGTTAACGTGTCGGAACGTAGGTGAACAGGCAGCCCCGGCACCAGCCCCAGTGCTTATAAAACTTCCTTCTAGAGCACAGCCACTAGCAGCTCAGTTCCCATCTCCCAACAGTTATTTCGCCTCAACTCAAACTATGAAATTTCAGGTATTCGAAACTAGAAGGGCTTAGCCTAAGCCAGGGATTCATCACTATAACTTACCTGACAGGGTCACAGAGTAGGAACACAACCATGAAAACTGTTCATCCCAGGGTCAACGTTGTTACAGGGAGTTAGAGAGGCATAAGCCGGGTAAGAGAGGGCTCTCCCCGACCCACTAGGAATGTTGGGTGATGGTTCAGCAGTTATCACATTGCCTCTCTAAAAGCAATAAATTGGCAGCCAGTGCCAAGAAGAGGCCATTTCCTGATGGTCCACACCTGTTGCATTAAAGCATTAGCTGAATGCAGGTGCGAGGGAGAAGCAAAAGGGGCTTCCAACAAAATCTCAGGTGTTGGGCAAGTGAGCCTGTGGAATGCACACTAAGAGACTACACGGCAGAGTATCGCCTTCTGGGGACACGCCACTGGAAAAGGGAAGAAAGCCTCAGATGGGCATGCGAACAACTTCCTAAACACACTGCCAGTGCTCACTGAGCATCAGGAAGGCACTGCACATGTGGGCAGCCCACCCTAAGGGAAGAGTCATGGTAAAGGGGCCTGCCTACAACACCCAAGATCAAGGTAAACACTGCACTTGACCTCAGTGCCCACATGGGTCTCTTCCTAGGGTCCTTTCCTGTTCTAAAGCCTTTTTTTGTTTTTGTTTTTGAGACGGAGTCTCACTCTTATTGCCCAGGCTGGAGTGCAATGGCACAATCTCGGCTCATCACAATCTCCACCTCCTGGGTTCTAGTGATTCTCCTGCCTCAGCCTCCCAAGTAGCTGGGATTACCGGTGCCCGCTACCACATCCAGCTAATTTTTTGTATTTTTAGTAGAGACGGGTTTTCACTATGTTGGTCAGGCTAGTCTCAACCTCCTGACCTCAGGCGATCCACCACCTCTGCCTCCCAAAGTGCTGGGATTACAGGCGTGAGCCACCGTGCCCAGCCACTAAAGGCTTTTTACATAAACTTTCACTCCTCTGCTCTGAAACTTGCCCCAGCCTCTTTTTCTGCCTTATACCCTTCAGTTGAATTCTTTCTTCTGAGGAGGCAAGGATTGAGGTCACTGCAGACCCATTCGTTGCCAGTAACTCGGATATCTTCCACCATTCACCCTAGAGAAGAAGAAAGCCTATAAGCTAATCAGCCACCCAAAACCATAACTACCAGGAAACATCCTGAAGTCACTTTGATGCTCCTCTGCTGCATGGACTACAGGTGTGGCTATGGTTCCTCAGCAGGACACCAGACTGTGCTACTACCAATCATCCTTCCTGGATCATTTAAAATGTCATCTCCACCAGAGAGCCCTCCATGGCCCTTTGTGTCTGGGCTGGCCACCATTTCTCATGCTCTTGTAGCACTGATTGGGAGTTCACATTAGCTTTTACTCCCTTCAGACCCTGCCTTTGCCTCCACTCCCTTGCCATATCATTCCATCAGACTCTGCTTGAGAGTTTCTAACAAATATAAACAAATGTAGAATATAGAGTTCAAGGTCATAAAAAAGGAGATTTCAGTATGTTCAAACAAAAAAGCTTGAGTACATTGGTAAACTCAGTAGACAAAGGAGTTCTACTCTCTGGACAAAATTGGAATTGGCAATGTATTTGGAAAAAAAGGTGTGAAGGGCAGCTCTGAATACAGTTACCCTTTTCTTCAGAAACTGAGAATAATGTGTATATGTGCCGAGATGATATTGTGAAGTGTTAACTTGTAATTCTCCCTAACACTTCCCTTGAGACCCCTCCTCATTCAGGCTGCTGAGCAGGGGCATTGCCTGAACCCTGTTCCATGTTGTCATCCCAACAAACACAGAGAGCTATGGGATCACATTTGAGCTTCTTAAAAGTTTCTTGGCTGAGGCTGGGCGTGGTGGCTCACACCTGTAATCCCAGCACTTTGAGAGGCCGAAGCAGGGAGATCGCCTGAGGTCAGGAGTTCAAGACCAGCCTGGCTAACATGGTGAAACCCCATCTCTAGAAAAATACAAAAATTAGCCAGGCATGATGGTGGGTGCCTGTAATCCCAGCTACTTGGGAGGCTGAGGTGGCAGAATCACTTGAACCCAGAAGGCAGAGGTTGCAGTGAGGAGAGATCCCACCATTGCACTCCAGCCTAAGCAACAGAGCAAGACTCCGTCTCAAAAAAAAAAAAGAAAGAAAAAGAAACAGTTTCTTGGCTGAGCACAGCAGCTCACACCTGTATGTAATGCTAGTACTTTGGGAGAATGAAGTGGGAAGATTGCTTGAGCCCAGGAGTTCAAGACCAACCTGGGAAACATGGCAAAACTCCATCTCTACAAAAAATACAAAAAGTAGCCAGGTTGGGTGGTGCACATCTCAGCTACTCAAAAGGCTGACGTGGGAAGATTGACTGAGCCCAGGAGACGGAGGCTGCAGTTAGCTGAGAGCATGCCAAATGTACTACAGCCTGGGTGACAGAGTGAGACCCTGTCTCAAAAAAGTAAAAGTTTTTTTTTGTTGTTGCCATCACCCACACACCACCATTTCCCATCCTCAGAATAGACAAAAACCTCTTTGTCTGGAGGGGAGAAGTGTGAAAGATACAAAGCAATTGAAACCATTAATCAACAAGAAGGAGTTTTAGTCATATGAGGCAGTGTGAGAGAGATGCAGAAAATCTTAATCCATGGTTAAAAGAGAAAGAGAGGAGAAGAGAGAAAGGGAAGCAGAAATGAAAGGAGGAAAGAGAAAACAGAAAAGAACAGAAGTAAGAGAACAACAGATCTTAACCCCCTCCAGCCCTTGTTTGGGCTCACTCACAGCCTCCCAGGAGAGCTGTCCCATAGGAGGCATAACAGGCCTGGCGAAAGCAAGTAAGCTTGCCAAGATCTCTCCCAGTAAAACGTCCAAACACTCTCAAACAACAAAGAAAAGCGATGTGGAAAACTGGAGAAACAGAAACCAAACTGGGGAAATCTGTAAGAGTGTGTGGACCTCATATCAGGACCTCCCACTTGGAATATTCTCAGAAGATGACGACAGGAATTTGATTTCTCTCTTTGACGTTTTTCTAGATGTCTGGAATTTCCAGCTTGACCCGAAGTTGTTTGTTTGTTGTTATTTTTTGTTGTTGTTTGGATCCCACAGACTTGGCACCATTTTCTTTAAAGTGATGTATCCAGGCCAGGCAGGGTGGCTCATTCCTGTAATCCTAGCACTTTGGGAGGCCAAGGTGGACGGATCACCTGAGGTCGGGAGTTCAAGATCAACCTGGCCAACATGGCAAAACCACATCTCTACTAAAAATACAAAAATTAGCCAGGTATAGTGGCACATGCCTGTAATCCCAACTACTCGGGAGGCTGAGGCAGGAGAATCGCTTGAACCCAGGAGGTGGAGATCATGCATTCCAGCCTGGGCAACAAGAGCAAAACTCCATCTCAAAAAAAAAAAAAAAATTTAATTAATTAATTAATTAATTAAAGTGACGTATCCAATATCCAATGCCATGAGTATCTTTGGAGTGTTCTCTCATTGCCTCCCCTGTTTTTTTCTTATTTTCTTTCCTTTTCTCTCTTCCCTCCCCACTTGAATGTTCTTATCTTCCCCTTTTATCCCCGGTTCCTTATGTCAACCACATCTGGATATTCAAACTCTCTGAACTGGCCTCTGATTTGGGTAGAAAAACAGGATTAACTATCATTCTCTCTGCTTTTTAAACCCATGTTTTAGAACCTGCTATTGGATAACTGCATTGTTTGTTTATTCTGTGTCTTTAGAAAGTCTTTAAGAGTAAGACCATTGGAATCAGAATAAAGAGCCCTACTTTCCAGCCTCACACTTCTGTTTCTTTCCTTTTTTTTTCTTTTTTAGACAAGTCTCGCTCTGTCAGCTGAGGAAGGTGGATCACCTGAGGTCAGGAGTTCAAAATCAGCCTGGCCAACATGGCTAATCCTCATCCCTACTAAAAATTCTTCTGTTTTTTAAATAATTGGGAAAAACAATTTTTAGCCATTGGTCTCCTTATCTGTAAAATTAATGAGTTAGACTAAATTTCCATTAAGGTTCTTTCCAGTTGTAAAATGCTATGATTCTTGATGGAAATAAGACCCATATTTGAACTTAGGTTATTTAAGGAAAAGGAATTAATTTTGTTTCAGGCACCAGCAAAGATTCTTCTATTTTGTAAGACGAAATAATAGAAAACACTCGTATCAGGTATTCATTCAAAACCATTACAACTAAAAATAGGTTCTTCCTTATTATCTTCTGTTTTACCTTTCTCACTTCCCTTAATGTGTTAATTTTTACACCAATGGAATTTTTTCCCATGCTTTCTTCCTTTTTCCTGGCTGGTAAAATGGGAAGCTGGTCCAGTTCAGCTGGACCCTCCTCTACACATACTAGGACCCCCGTCCAGCTTACCTGAGACATCATCTAACACAGTTCACAGTCTTCGCCTTCTACTCTCATTTCTTCCTCTCTGCAAGGTGCTGCCACTGTTCAATCATCTGTCTCTCTACCAGTTCCCATGTGACCTTGATACAAACAAAACAATTTCTTAGTTGTCTTTATGTCTCTAGGCCCACAGTACTTGAAGTAGAAGTGCATCTAATAACTAATGATTGAATAAGTTAATTATAAAAATGTATCTGTATAGACCAATGGAACAGAACAGAGGCCTTGGAGGCAATGCCACACATCTACAACCATCTGATCTTTGACGAACCTGACAAAAACAAGCAATAGGAAAGGAGTCCCTGTTTAATAAATGGTGTTGGGAGAACTGGCTAGCCATG
>CAUYQU010084916.1:0-29952 GCA_963574635.1 Cheracebus regulus
AAATGCCAGATATAGGTTAAGGGGAGGAAGGCAACAAATTACACTGCCACGTGTGTACCTATGCAACAATATTGTATGTTCTTCACATGTACCCCAAAACCTAAAATGCAATAAAAATAAATAAATAAATAAATAAATAAAAATAAATAAATAAAATAAATAAAAAAAATCTAACTGTTCTTAATAAATGAGATTTTTTTCATTTCAAAAAAACTTACAATTTAGGACATTTAAGATAGAATTACATGAATATTGATGACTTTATGAAAAACAAAAGTATTCATACTTATGTTTTTGCATAATGAAGACACTTTACCAAACATCACAATGGATTCAAACAGCAGTCACATACACTCACAAAAAGTAACAAATGCTTACATCAGCCAATAAAGAGAAAATGTCTAAATATAACTGTAGCTTGAACAAAGAATAAAGCAATAGACTCTGAACTCTTCAGAGTGTTAAAAAATCTTAGCTACAGAATGTTCAAATTTTATACCACATTTCAAGAAGGACCTTGGTAAACCTAATAACACCCAGAATGAAGAAGAATTCAGAAATTTCATTATACAGAAAACCACCTACAGAAACTGGAAATGTTTAGCTTGGAAAAGATAATATATATAACATATAGAGAAAATATATATTATATATATAGATATTAGATTCCTTAAATATTTAAAGGGTTCACGCTGGGAAAAACTGAACCAAACTTAATTCTATTAAATGCAAGAGAGCAGAATTGCAATCAGTAAAAATTTATAGGAAGACAGATCTTAGTTATATTTAAGAGTCTTTTAAATATTGAAAACCTTAAAAACGAACAAATTTTTAAATAAAAAACATAAATCAGATTATTTCAATCTTTAAGAGGTCATATACTTACCAAGGTCTACTTGAAATAGAATGAATTCTTTGTGTGTGGAGGAGAGTTATACCAAAAGATTTGAATCTGTAAGAGATAGTTGGTGAGGACTGCATGCTGGGTAGAACATCAGATATTCTCTTCCAGCTCTGAGTCTCTCTAATACTTAAGCAAGATCACACTAAGGGGTAGGGTTCCTGAGTGCGAAAACTACAGAAGGCATGATTATTGCCCACAGAAATCCAATGTAGCATGCACAGATAAAAAAAACAAAAAAACAAAAAACATTTACCTGTAGTATGTCTAAGAAATCATAGACTCTAAAATAGTACTTCTCAAAAAGACTTTTCCCAAAATCTAAAGTCCCCATGCAAAAAGAGTTGAAAATGGATATCCTTTAAGAAAACATGACTTGGACTAATTTATCTTTATAAACGTAGAAAATCTTATTTTCTAATTAAGCCAATTCAGATGCTATAGTTCATCATAAAAGAAAAATAGTTGTTAAGCTAAGAAGATTCTGAGAATTTGTCTTAAATTGGCTTTTCCTTTTATAAACAAAGCAAAATTTAAGTATTATCTTAAAATTTGTAAATACTGAAATTAACTGATAATAGCTAGAAATGCCTATCAACTGTTTGTTAATAAGTTACCATTGGTTGAGAATTCATGTGCTAAGCCTATGCCAGGTATTAATACCAAGTGTTTTTAACTCATCAAGAAATCCGTTGTCTACTGCAAATGAGAAACCAGAGGTTTAGGTAGACTATTTGTTAATGAGGAACCAGATGTATAGGAAAACTATATGACTTGCTAGTAGCCACACAGATGATAACTGGCACTAATACATTAGTTTTGTTATTTATACAAAAGTATATGCATATGTATAATGACTAATATGAATTTTAAAAGCTTAAAATTTTAGTCCTAAGAACAAATGCTTAATGTGGCGATACAAGCAAAGATAATAATTTGTTTCATCTGCTGCTTATCATTTCTTTTTGCAACATTAAATTCCATAATGTTGAACCAACATACAAACATTAAGGTTCAATTTTTATGTTAGTTTGCACAATAATAGCCATTTTAAATCCTGCTAGAAAAAAAAAATCTATGCACTTGAATAAGTATGCTTATGTGTTTGCACTACATTTGATAGAAACAGTTCATTTCAAATATAATGTTATGTAAAGAAAATTGTGAAATTACAATTGTTCGGTTATAAAATGAGATTGTATTGTTTTATTTATTCTGTGGGATGAGAAATCAAGATATTTCATGTAAATTTTAACTGCTTATTTTAGGAAAGTATGAAATTACATAGTGAAATTTTACTTGTAAGATTTTTCTTTGCTTTGTTCCTTCTGTGTGCAGCATCCACATAAATTCCCACAGAGATAATTGACTTGAAATTTCCAACAATTCTTTTATTTTACAGGATTTTAAATATTAAAGAATTTGTGAGTTTAAGCCAAGCATATTGTTTTTAAATGAGAAAACTGAGACTTAGAAGGTTGGTGATTTGAAAAATATAAAATATTCCTAACCAAAAGAAGCTTACAAATTATTATTTTGCCTAAGATTTGCTGTTTCTTCTTTCAGATGACACATATGTCTTATACACTTTGGATACTAAAATTTTTGAGATTTTAATTTTTTGATACATAATGTTTATACATATTTATAAGGTACATGTGATATTTGGTTACATTAACAGAATGTGTAATGATCAAGCCAGGGTATTGGCGTAACCATCACCTCAAGTATTTATCATTTCTGTATGTTGAGAACATTTCAAGTCTTCTCTTCTAGCTAATTTGAAATATACAATACACTGTTATTAACTACGGTCACCCAACTCTGCCATAGACCATTAGAACTTATTCCTTCTATCTAACTGCACATTTGTGCCCATTAACCAGCCTCTCTTTATGGCCCCCACCCCGCCACTCACCCACACATCCATCCCAGACTCTGGTATCTAAATTCTACTCTCAACTCTCACAAAATCAACTCTTTAAATCCCCACCTATGGTAAAAACTTGAGATATTTGTCTTTCTGTGGCTGACATTTGACATGAAACTTCAATTTCATTCATTTTGCTCTAAATGACATGATTTCGTTCTTTTTTATGGTCAAATAGTATGAAATCGTGTATATATACGACATTTTCTTTGTCCATTTTTTCACTGAAGGATATTTACGTTGACTCCCTATCTTTGCTATTGTTAATAGTGCTGCAATAAACACAGGAAGGCATGTATCCCTTTGATATACTGATTTCTTTTTTGAGACATTTCCATACTGTTTTTCGTAGTAGCTGTAATAATTTACATTCTCACCAAAAGTATGTGAGTTCCCTTCTCTCCACATCTGGAATAGTATCAGTTACTTTTCAACTTTTTAATAAATAGCCATTCTAGCTAAGGTAAGATGATATCTCCTTGTGGTTATGATTTCCATTTCTCTGATGATTAATGATGTTGAGCATTTTTTCATATACCTTTGGCCATTTGTATATCTTCTTTTGAGAAATATTTATTCACATCCTTTGCCCACTTTTTTTTTTTTTTTTTTTTTTTTTTGAGACAGAGTCTCGCTCTGTCGCCAGGCACCAGGCTGGAGTGCAGTGGCGTGATCTCAGCTCACTGCAACCTCTGCCTCCCGGGTTCAAGCAATTCTCCTGCCTCAGCCTACCAACTAGTTGGGACTATGGGCACACGCCACCATTCCCAGCTGATTTTTGTATTTTTCAGTAGAGATGGGGTTTCACCATGTTGGCCAGGATTGTTTCGATCTCTTGACCTCGTTCGTTATCTGCCAGCCTTGGCCTCCCAAAGTGCCGGGATTACAGGCATGAGCCACCGAGCCCGGCCCTTTGCCCACTTTTTAATGTGATTATTTTCCTGTTGAGTTGTTTGAGCTCCTTGCATATTCTGGATAATAGTTCCTTGTTGGATAAATAGTTTGCAAATATTTTCTCCAATTCAATATGTTGGCTCTTCACCCTTTTGATAGTTTCCTTTGTTGTGCAGAAGCTGCTTGGTTTTGTATGGTTCCATTTGTCTATTTTTGTTTTTGTTCTCTGTGCTTTTGAGATCTTAACTATAAAATCTTTGCCTAGATCAATGACTGGACGTGTTTTTTGTTTTCTTATGATAATTTTATGAGTTTGAGTCTTATGTTTAAGTCTTTAATCCATTTTGATTTTTGTGTATGCTGAGAGATAATGATCCAGTTTCATTATTCTGCATATGAATATCCAGTTTCCTCATCGCCATTTATTGAACAGGGATTCCTTTCACTGATGTATGTTCTAGAAATCTATGTCAAAAATCAGCTATAAATACATATGCTTATTTCTAGATTGTCTCTGTTCCATTGGTTTATGTGTCTATTTTTCTACCAGTACCACGCTATTTGGGTTACTATAGCCTTGTAATATATCTTGAAGTTAGAAATGTGATGTCTCCAATTTATTTCTTTTTTCAGGATTGCTTTGGTTATTTGGGCTCCATTTTTATTCCATATGAATTTTAGGATTCTGTTTCTATTTTTGGGGAAAAAAATGATATTGGAAATTTGATAGAAATTGCATTAAATCTGTAGATTGCTTTGGGTAGTATAATCATTTTAAGCTTATTAGTTTTTCCAATCCAAGAGCATGGGATGATTTTACATTTCTTTGTGTCAGCTTTAATTTCCTTCATCAGTGTTTTGTAGTTTTGATTTTATAGGTCTTTCACCTCCTTGGTTAAATTTATCCTTAGGGCTTTCTGTTTGTTTTTGTAGCTACCATAAGTGGGATACGTTTCTTGTTTTCTTTCTCAGCTGGTTCATTATTCGTGTATAGGAATGCTACCAATTTTTGTATGTTGATTTTATATTCTACAACATTACTGAATTTATGTATCAGATACGAGCGATTTTGGTGTAATCTTCAGGTTTTTCCCAGATATGATAAGATCATGTCATCTGCAAAGAAGGGCAATTTGACTTCTTCTTTTGCAATTTGAATGCCTTTTATTTTTTTCTCTCGTCTGGTTGCTCTGACTAGAACTTCCAGTACTATTTTGAATGGGAGTGGTAAAAGTGGGCATCCTTGTTTTGTTCCAGTTCTTGGAGGAAAGTCTTTCAGCTTTTCCCCATTCAGTATGATGTTAGCTGTTGGTGTGTCATAAATGGACTTTATTATTTTGAGGTTTGTTCCTACTATTCCAAATTTATTAAAAGTTTTTATAAGGAAGGGTTGTTAAATTTTATCAAATGCTTTTCTACATCCATTGAGATAATCACATGACATTTATGTTTTGCATATTGAGCCATCTTTGTATCCTTGGGATAAATCCAACTTGATCATGGGGTATTATCTTTTTGATATGCTGTTGAATTCAGTTTGCTAGCATTTTGTTGAGAAGTTTTGTATTGACATTCATCAGGTATTGGCCTGTAGATTTTTGTTGTTGTTGTTGTTGTTGTTGTTGTTGTTGCATGCTTGTCTAGTTTTGGTATCAGGGTAAGGCTGGCCTCATAGCATGAGTTAATAATAATTTCATCCTCATAAATATTTTGGAAAATTTTGAGGAGAATTGTGATGGTAGCTCTTCTTTGAAGGTTGGTAGAATTTGTCAGTGAAGCATACAGTCCTGGACTTTTCTTTGTTGGGAGATTTATCACTGATTCAATCTCATGGCTCATTACTCATCTGTTCATGTTTACTATTTCTTCCAGATTCAATCTTGGTAAGTTGTATGTGAGCAGGAATGTATCTATTTCCTCTAGATTTTCCAGAATGTTAGCATATAGTTGTTCATAATAGTCTCTGATGATCTTTTGTCTGTGGTATCAATTGTAATATCTTTTTATTTCTGATTTTATTTATTTGGATCTTACCTCTTTTTCTTGGTTTGTCTAGCTAGTGACTTATCAATTTTGTTTATCTTTTAAGAAAAATAAACTTTTCATTTTCTTGCTCCTTTATATTTTGTAACCTGAATTTCACTTTGTTCTGCTCTGATGTTTATTGTTTCTTCTATAATTTGGAGTTAGTTAGTTCTTGATATTTCAGTTCCTTTAGTTGTATTGTTAGATTACCTATTTGAAATCTTTCCACTTTTCTGAGGTAGGCATTTATTGCTATAAACTTTCCTTTTAGCATTGCTTTTGCTGTATCCCACAGGTTTTAAAATATTGTGTTTTTTCATTTGTTCTAAGAATTTTTTTTATTTTCTCTTTAATTTCTTCATGGACCCAATGGTCATTCAGGAGCATGTTGTTTAATTTCCATGCAGTTTCCAATGTTCCTCTTGTTACCAATTTCTAGTTTCATTCCACTGTGGTCTGAGTAGATACTTGATATAATTTCAAAATTTTTTAATTTGTTGAGACTTTTTTGTGGCCTATCATATGGTCTATCCTGGAGAATATTCCTTGTGCTCATGAGAAGAATGTGTATTCTGCAGCTGTTGGATAAAATGTTCTGAGGATATCTGTTAGGTCCATTTGGTCTAAGGTACAGTTTAAATCCAATGTTGCTTTGTTAATTGTCTGTCTAGATGATCTGTCTAATGCTGAAAGTAGGGTATTGAAGTCCCCAATTCTTATTCTATTGGAGTCTATCTCTCCCTTTAGATTTAATAATATTTGCTTTATATATCTGGGTGTTTTGATGTTGGGTAACCATGTGTTTAGAATTGCTGTATCTTCTTGCTAAATTGATCCCTTCATCATTGTATAATGATCATTTATGTCTTTTTTACTGTTTTTGACTTAAAGTCTGTTTTGTCTATAGAAGTATAGCTATTCCTGTGCAATTTTGGCTTCCATTTGCATAGTATATCCTTTTCCATCTTTACCTTCAGTCTATATGTGTCTTTATATATGAGAGCAGATTCTTGTAGTTGGGTCATTTTTAAATACATTCACCTTTTTTATATCTCTTAAGTGGTAGGTTTAATCTATATACATTCAATCTGCAATATGTAAGGGCTTATTTCATGTCATTTTATTAGTTGACTTATGATTGCTTGTATATCTTTGTTCCTTTCTTTCTTATTCTTTACCATTGTTTGGTGGTTTTCTGTAATAGTAACATTTGAGTCCTTTCTTTTCCTTGTGTGTCTGCCCTACCAGTGGGTTTTATACTTTCATATGTTTTCCTGATGGTAAACATCATCCTTTTGCTTCAGGTATAGGACTTCTATAAAGTCCTATATACCTAACTTTTGTTGGGCTGGTCTAGTGATGATGAACTTCCTTAGCTTTTGTTTGTGTGGTGAAGATTTTATTTCTCCTTCATTAATGAAGAATAACTTTGCTGGTTATAGTGTCCTTGGCTGGCAGTTGTGTTCTTTCAGCACTTTGAATATATCTTCTCATTCTCTCTTGGGATGTAAGGTTTCTGCTGAGAAACTTGCTTTTAGTCTGATGAGGATTCTAATACATGATTAGATGCTTTCCTCCTACTGTTTGTAGAATTCTGTCTTTGTCTTCAACTTTTAGCAGTTTGACTCTACTATGCCATGGAGAAGACCTTTTCGGGTTGTGTCTATTTGGGGATAACTAGGCTTCCTGCACCTGGATGTCTAAATCTCTTGCTAGACTTGGGAAGTTTTCAGCTATTATTTTGTTAAATGGGTTTTCTATCCTTTTTCTCTTATTTTCACCTTCTGGGTCACTGAAAATTCAAATATAATTATTGCTTTATGATGTTCCATATGTGACATATGCTTTGTTCATTTTTTTTTTTTTTGGTCCAGGTTATTTCAAAAGATCTGTCTTCAAGTTCTAAAATTCCTTATTCTGCTTGAAATAGTCTATTGTTGAATGGCCTATTTTTCATTTTGTTTAATAAATTCTTCAGTTCCAGGATTTATGTTTGGTTCTTTAGGATATCTATCTTTTTTGATAAATTTATCATTCATATCCTCACTCCAGGTCTGATTTCTTTGCATTGTTTATTTGTGCTCTCTTATATCTCACTGAGCTTCTTTACTATTGTTATTTTGAATTTTCTGGCATTTATAAATTTCTTTTTCACTGGAGTCAGTTGCTGGAGAATTATGTTTCTTTGGTGGCATCATATTTTCTTGTTTTTCATGTTTCTTGTCTCCTTTTGTTGATATAAGCACATCTGCTATAACAGTTGCTTCTTCCATTTATTTGAATTTGTTTCATATAGAACATCATTTTTCTGAAGATACACATATGGTGTTGGTTGGATGGGGCACTTCTGCTTTGTTTTTGGGTTCACATAGTAATGTAGTCTCTGTATAATTTATTTGGTTGTAAACACCATCTGTGATGTCTGCAATTTCTTCAGTGGCTTAGGATGTAGTTGTTAGTGGAGTCTGTGGTGAAGTTTGGCTGGGGATCAAGATGCCATTTGAGCCAGGCTTCAGGTCCCAGTATTGGCAGCAGTAAGCCAAGTATGCCTTTCTTTGGGCCCCACAGTGGCACATGCTGGAACCAGTGTTTACAGGTTCAGATGGACCAATTCTTGGGTCTCCAGGCAGCATGCTTGGGTGTTGGCAGTGGCAGGGGTTGTCCAAGTGAGTAAATGGGTTCTTAGACCCTTGGGCAGTGGACATGATATAGACAATGGCAGTATCATTGAGAGGACAACTCTCTGGCTCCCAAGTGGCTCATGCTGTTGGCAGTATCTGCAATGGGCTGGATGGGCCAGCTCCATGCCCACAGGTGTTGTGTGTTGGTGGGTGCCAGCTGTGATAGTGGTGGCAGGCTGGGTGGAGCCATCCTCAGGCTCCTGGGAGGAGTGCTCAGGTGCCAGTGGTAGTAGACAGGACAATCCGCAGGTCCCTGGATGGCAGGCTCAGGCACTGCAGAGGGGAAGGAGGCAAAGCCAGGCCAGGCAGGCCTCTCCTTGGGCCCCCTGGTGTTGCATTTGAGCACTGGCTGTGGTGTGGTGGGCAGAGGTCTCAAGCCCCTAACAGAGTACTTGAGTACGGTGGCAGTGGCAGCAAGGGGTGAGGGGGGGTCTTCCCTCAGTACATGTGCAAGTGTGCTGCTGCCCTACTGCTGGAGAGGGTGGGCTTGTTGCCAGTAGCTTGTGCTTCTGCCCTGGGGCAGCAGCCATCAGCAGGAGTAACAACTGTGAGTAGGGGATGCTTTTTCTCAGGGAATATGAAAATGCATAGTACTTCTAGGGGCCATGGGGTCACATTCAGTGGCTCTATCCAGTCCCAGTGGAAGTAGCCAGCAGCAGCTATGAGTGAGGGATGTCAATGGAGCTCCAGAGATATGAAGATGCAGAGGCTGTTGGAACCCAGGGCAAGACACAGTCTGTTGGGGCTTGACTCTCAACATGGTGCCATGCTGTAGATGCTTGGTCTCAAGGGTAGGCGTGAGGCGCAACATGGGTTCTCTGTCTGCAGCAATGCTGTTATGTGGTCTCCAGGCTGCTCCAAATGTTAGTCTCAGAACCTGCAAGGGTCAAGGGACTTTTCTGTAGCTAGGACTGCAGGAGTCTGTGCTGGGGGTATACACAGCTGGGGATCTCTTACTTATTCTTCCCCACACTGGAGAACCTCTCCAGGCTCCCAGCCAATCCCAGCCAACCAGGCTTCCTTGCTTCCCTTTCTTTCCTTGCCTTAGGTGTTTCCTGTCACTTCTCTGCTGAACTCCAGTGTTATCTCTTAGATAATATATTCAAAGTGTGACTATTTACTTGCTATTTTGGTTCTTCTTTGTGGAGGAAGTAAGTACCAGATGCTTCTATTCACCTATCTTGAAACCCCCTATATTGTTATATATTTTATTGTGTTTTTTAAAAATATGCTTGAACTGCAGTTTGTTGAATCCATTGATGTGGATCCTATGGATAGAGAAGGCCAAATGTATATATAGAGAGAAAGAGATTTGTTATGAGAAATTGGTTCAAACAATTATGAAGGCTGAGAAGTCTCAAGATCTGCAATTGGTAAGCTAAAGATTGAGGAAAGCTGATGTGTGGTTCTCATCCAAGTCTGAAGGCCTGGGAATCAGGAGGGCTAATGGTGAACATTTCAGTCTGAAAGCCAGTAGACTAGATACCCCAAAAGAGCCAATGTTCCCATTTGAGTTTGAAGGCAGAAAAAGACCAATGTCCCAGCTCAAGGCTGTCAGGCAAGAAGCATTTCTTCTCACTCACTCTTTTTGATCTATTCAGGACTTCAATTTATTGAATGAGTTCCACTCACTTTAGGAAGGGCAATCTATGTTACTCAATCTACCAGATCCAAATGTTTATCTCCTCCAAAAACATCCTCCCAGACACACCCAGAATAATGTTTAACCAAATATCTGGGCACTCTGTGGCCTAGTCAAACGGACACACAAAATCATCTACCACAGGGACTTAAAGGAGAATTGACAGTCACTTTGTCTTGGTCCCACAAGCCCTAACCTGGAAAATCAAAACTGCCCCCTATTTATTTTATTACAATCCTTGATATTTCTTATGATAGAGAATAGAGAACAAATGCAAATAAGTGAATTTGAAGTTTGTGAATGAAATGTTAATCAGTTCATTTGAAGTTTAGAAATTAACATGTTAATTTCCTAACTTTAACATTTAAAAATAATGGTAGTTTCAAAGGTTAGATTTGACAATGTTGAACACAGTGAGGTCCAAGTTTCTCTTCAAAGAATCAATATGCCAGTATGTTCAGTTTCCATGATCTTTGTTCTCCATTCTAAAGTTTAACTTCCTCATTCTCTTCATCTCCTTGCCTCTAGTTTCAATAAACAACCTTCCTGCCAGCTCTAATCAGTAGTTCATATCTGTACCCCTGGTCATCTGCTTTAGCCTGAGTCACCTCTGATCATCTGCTTTGACCTGAGTCACCTTTAGTCACCTGTTCCATAACTTGTCACCCCACCACCCTAGCTCGTACCCCTGTTCTCTTTAAAATAGCCAATCAGAATCAGCTTAGACTGTGTGGTCCAACCCTAGCCAATAGGGGAATGACACAGCAGTAGGGTCTACCTGCATCAGGAGTAAGAACCCCTTCCCTTGCCTTGTTCAGGTGTGCTCTCGCCATTGCTTCATCAAAGAGACACACCCTTCTATAGAAGTAAAAATTGCCTTACTAAGAAAATATTTGTTTGAGTGCTATTTCTTTTGCAGCATCAAAAATTTACTTCTAACCACAGTGACAATGAGTAACATCAGAAGACTCATGGGTGAAGTCATTTTTCCATATTGGAATCCTGTGTCCTTGTATTTGGGCTAGCACACTGAGTCAACACCCTAAGGAGCAAACATTGTTTACCAGCTCACACTATATTCTTCAAAGAAACTCCCAAGTGGAAAGCAAAAGGCATGTATGCTGAAGAGCATTTGTGGCTTGATATAAAAAAATAAATAAACTATTTCTGCATGGGTTCTTCAAAAATTTAGTTTACATAATGGAGCCAAACTGTTACCAGAAAAAAGAAATCTATTGGACTATGAAAACAACAACAACAAAGTATAATATTCAAGGTCCCCATGAGCTTTACTGGTATTTTAACTTCTGATATAGTTTGAACTTTGCCCACTCAAAATCTCATGTTAAAATCCCCATTGTTGGAGGTGAGGCCTAGTGGGAGGTATTTGGGTCATGGGGGCAGATCCCTCATGAATGGTTTGGTGCTTTCCTCAAAGTAGTGAGTGAGTTCTTGCTCTAAGTTCATAAAAGATGTGATCATTTAAAAGTGTGTGGCACTTTCCACACCCCCTTGGCCTCTCTCTCACTATGTGGCATGCTGGCTCCCTTTTGCCTTCTGCCATGATTGTCAGGTTCCTGAGGCCCTCACCAGAAGTAGATGCCAGCACCATGCTTCATGTACAGCCTGCAGAGCCATGAGCCAAATAAACATCTTTTCTATATAAATTACCCAGTCCATTGCTTTTCCACCTTTTGGCTAAGATCAAGTATAAATTACCCAGTCCAAGGTATTCCTTTATAACAATGCAATGGACTAACATAACTTCCATGTGCAATATTCAATTAATAGTCTTTCCTTTTTTAATAAATTGTGAAACAAAAATAAAAAGTCTGTGACAGAAATATTGAGATATAAGCTAACAAAATATATATTTTAGTCATTTTTTATTCTCATTTCTTATTTTGCTTGCGTTATGCTGTCTCTCTTATTAAAGTGAATATGATGTTCATTTCCTGCCATGTGACGGGAAGAAAATAATTTCCTTTCAACAAAAAATATGAATACCAAGAACTTGTCTGAACATTTTAATAAACAAAATGACAAAAGATTACCTAAAAAAAATACATTTAGTTTTTGGAAATAAGCATTATCCTCAAATGTGATCTTGGAAACACAACAAATGTGTTTTTTCTACTTTACCAGTCAGAGAGAGCAACTGTATAATGCAAAATGAAATTTAGAGTATTTTATGAAGAATTACAATAGCTAATGTTTTTTCAAAGCCTCTTTCACGAGAGCTACTGTGGTAATCTGCTTAAATAGCTATCCAATCTTCACAACTACCCTCAAAAGTATGTGGGTATTATTATCTTTACATGTAGAAAGAAAATTAAGAGAAATTAAGAAAAATTTCAGCTCATCAAAGTTTTAAGTGGCAAAGCCAGAGTTAAACTTGGTCCATTTGCCACTAATGTAAATCTTGATATTATGGTACTATGGGACTATCTAAATTATAGATTTATCAAATATTTGGACTTTATCTTAAAACCATATACAAAACTTTGCAAATTATACAACTAATTTATTGTAGAAAAAGCTCATGAGAAGGGAACTTTGCATGAGCAAATATTTAAGGTGACCCTATTATTGGTAAGTCTGTTTTTCCTAAAAACTACAGGGAGTATAAAGTGTTCTAATAGTCTCTATCTCCAAGGAGAAAACCAAGGCAAACATAATTTATAATGAACAGTATGAGTAGTAAGTCCTACGAAACGTAAGTGGTAAGAATGCATGAAGAGGAGGAATTAATGTGGTATGAACTTAACGAGAAAGAGACTTCAGAGTGGATGGAAGAGGGACTTACCTGTGAAGGGACTTATCTTGAGTGGCTGCAGTGTATGGGAATCACATTCAGGGCTTCCTAACCCAGTGTCCATGGGAACACAAGCCAGCTTCAAGGATTGTGGAAAGGCTCTCAACTCATTTGTGAACATATCTGAGCACTTTTCTGGGAAGGAACCCATGGTCTTCAGCACATTTTCAGTTATGTCCATGACTCAAAAGAGGTGAAAGACCCCTGAGATAAAGAAACATAAAACGGAAACTCATTGCTGTGGCAAGATAAACACACATGAATGTGGACATGCAAGAGATGTGTTATTGAACAGTAAGTTCACAAGTTCTGCCACGCTCAATCTACCTCCATTTATTTCTCTGCAGGAATATAGGGCTCCCTCTATCAAAGAAATAAAGGGAGACTGATTGAGCCCAGGTCTTAGAAGCACTCAATTTCCAGATCAAGGAGGTGGGAAATGATTTTTACATCAGCTTTTTGCAGAAGTGCATTCCATGAGGTCAATGTTCAGGAACAATTAATTTATAATGGTTTCTAAGAAACACTAGGGGAGAAGAGATTGTTACATATACAATCTAATATAATAGGGAGGCTCCAAACTTACTTTGTTTAAATATTTTACAATGTTCATAATTCAAATAGTAATAGCAAATGACACATGTTTATATTTCTATTTGATATTTCTCATTTACTCATTAAAATGATTCTGCTTTATTTACAAGTAGAACATATATCTGATTTTGTGGCTACAAAAATAAAACACAATCCAACTTAAAGGATAGTACCATGTTCAAAACATAGCTAAAAAGAAAAGCTTAGCATATAAAAGATGCAACTGAACATAAACTGCATTTATCTGCCATTAATTTTTTAAATGACTCTGGATCATACAATAAATAAATGTTCTTTACATAAATTAGAACACTGACATTAGTAAGTGAGAGTATAGAAAATACCTAAAATCATATGACCCAGTGGTAACCACTATTCACCTTTTGACATATTTTTTCAACACTCAACTTTAATATACCTTTGTGTACAAATATTGCAGTAGATATTGTTTGGAATATTGCCCTTCTCATTTAAAAGTATGTCATTTCCACCACAAGAAGTGTATCTTTCTACCTCATCTTAATAATTACATAGCAAACAGTGCAGAGATGATAAACTACCGTTATTATTTTTTTATTTTACTTTAAGTTCTGGGATACATGTCCAGAATGTGCAAGTTTATTACATAGATATACATATACCATGTGGTTTGCTGACCCATCAACCCATCATCTAGGTTTGAAGCCCTGCATGCATTAGGTATTTGTCCTAATGCTCTCCATCCCCTTGCCCCTCAACCCCGACAGGCCCCAGTGTGTGATGTTCCCCTCCCTGGGTCCATGTGTTCTCATTGTTCAACTCCCACTTACGAGTGAGAATATGTGAAACTACCATTATTTTAACCAGTCTACTGTTTTGATTGCTTTGATTATTCCTGATTTCCAAAGTTCTTGTTATGTAAGCTAAGTGAGTGTTGGAAGAAAATTGCAAGAAGTTCTTGTTTTCTAAATCTACGTGCATGATTTTTCCAGGACTGTCATAACAAATTACCACAAACCAGGTGGCTTAATACAACAAAAATTTATTCTCTCATAGTTTTGGAGACTAGAAATCCACCATTTGGTGTTAACTGAGTCAGGCTCCCTCTATGGGCTCTGGGATCCTTCCCTCTGCCCTCACTTCTGGTGGGAGCCAACATTCCTTGGCTTGTAGGTTCATCTTCCAATCTGCCTCCATCTTCATACAGCCTTCTCCCTTGTGTAACTCTATCTCATCACATGATGTTTTCCTCCCTTTGTGTATTTTTGTCCAGATTTCCCCATTTCCCTTTTTCTTATAAGGAAAGAGTCACTGGATTTGGGGCCCACCCTAACCCATTATGACCTCATCTTAACTTGATCACATCTTCAAAGACTTTATTTCTGTAAGATCACATTCACTAGTGCAGGGGTTTAGGGCTTCAACATATTCAGACAAAAGAGGGAAACATAATTTAACCTACAATACATGTGAACCTTAAAATAAGGGAGGATTCTAGTCATCACCAACGCATCAGATCCTGTAGCTGAGTAGCAGCAAAAAAGACCTGGGAGCCTTGCAGCTGGTAAAAGTTCAGAAGTGGCCCATTCCAAGTGGCTCAGAAACTGGGTTAAAGCTGAGTCCACAAGAAGCAAGATCAGTGGGCTACACTGTGGGGAAATGGAAAGGGAACTAGGACTGGGCTGACCCAAATACCCTATTTATTCACCCCATCTGCACACACAAATCCCATCCATCCAGTAAAGTCCAGAGGTTGGTCCCATAACTTCATCTCTTAAAATTCATCTAACACTTATCTCTTTCTTTAAATTTCTGTGGTGTGCTCCATCCATCCCATCTTCATTTAAATATTTTATTATAAGTTGTCTGGTCATATATTTTAATTGTTTTATCTCTTCAATAGGCCTGCCAGGCGCTTGAGATTAGATGCTGTACCAGATTTTTCTTTGCTGTCTCATAACAGCAACTATCTTAATGCTGAGGATTTAGAAACTATCTGTTGCACATAAAATATCTATTGAAGAAAATAATTATTGACCTGACTAACAGATGGTGACTAAGAAGCCTCCAACAGAAGAAGCCTCCAACAGATCCATAGCACATGGGGCAGGGCAGGTGACCTGGAATCTGATATCCAGAGTCAACAATTCTAAACTTCAAGGAAATCTATGATGCCTCTCTCACTTGTATTCATCTCCCATCTGCTGCCACTGTAAAAATTACTCTCTCCATTGTAACCATTGTTTGACATTTCTCTTCCCCAAGCAGGATTTCAATCACACACTTCGAAGTTTTATATAGAAGCTAGACTCAGAACACACAAGAGGTTGTTGTGAGAACCAGCGTTTGTGTGGTCCAAGCACAGCCTGCAATTTTGCACTCCATTAGCACCTAGGAGGAAAAAGCCCTGTGCACTTTGGCTGTATATTCCAAGAGTGCCAACACCACTGCCCCATGAAGTCAGCCTTCCCCTGTGAATAAATAGGCAACCTGAGATGCAATGAGTTTCCAGCGTCAGATCTGAATACAGGCCGGATTGCTAGCAGAAACCTGCCTAGACTAATTTGCAGTCACCATCCGACTGCATTCTCGTGCCTTTCAGCTAACAAAGGCATTCGCTCACAGCACTTCTAAGAGCTAAATTACCCTTTTAACAGCAATTATAAGAGTGCTAACGAAAAGCTGAAGATTTGGAGAATCAATGTGCTTATGTGCTTCCTTTACTTCTAAATCATTGTATCAGATTTCCTCCCTGAATTATAATTTTATGCCACAAATGATGAAAATGCCTCCTTTCAAAGCACTGAGTTAAAAAGCTATATTTTTGTGCATTCTAAGCCTCCTTTTAAGAAAAATCATGTTTATTTCTCCATTTTATGGGCATAAAGAGGGAAATCATATTTTGAATAATTACAGGAAACAGTCTGCTACAAATGATATATATGATAAAGTACCTATTAGTTACAATTAAGTTGAAATTTTAGGAAAATCACAAAATAGATCAATTTATTCCCACACATCGTTCTCTAACTTCACACACAATTAATTAGAGGATAATGTGAAATATAAGCATGGAGCCATGTGCCTTTCTTGCATTTCAACTTGATCCTTACTGTCAGAGGCATGTGAACCATGGCAACTCCATCTTAAATAGGAGCTAGGTAAAATGAGGCTGAAACCTACTGGGCTGCATACCCAGATAGTTAAGGCAATCTAAATCACAGGATGAGCTAGGAGGTCAGCATTAGATACAGGTCATGAAGACCTTGCTGATAAAACAGGTTGCAGTAAAAAAGCTGGCTAAATCCCACCAAAACCAAGATGGCCTCAAGAGTGACCTCTGGTCGTCCTCACTGCTACATTCCCACCAGCGCCATGACAGTTTACAAATGCCATGGCAACATCAGGAAGTTACCCGTTATGGTCTAAAAAAGAGAGGCATGAATAACCCACCCCTTGTTTAGCATATCATCAAGAAATAACCATGAAAATGTGCAACCAGCAGCCCTCAGGGTTGCTGTCTATGAAGTAACCAATCTTTTATTCTTTCACTTTCCTAATAAACTTGCTTTCACTTTACGGACTCGCGCTGAATTATTTCTTGTGCAAGATCCAAGAACCCTCTTTTGGGGTCTGGATTGGGACCCGTTTCCTGTAATATTACTGTCTTTGATTTTAGGATTCTAATGCTCAAATTATGCATAACTGATCCCTATTTAATATTATCTGTGACTATACCACATAAAAATTTTGTCAGTTAGGGCTGTTCTTGTTCAATAGACAGTTGATAGACTTAAACCCACTAGATACAGTATTTATCTGCAATTAAAATTTATCTTGTACATTTTTCTTTTTTTTTTTTTTTTGAGACAGGATTCCTCCTTGTCACCCAGGCTGCAGTGCAGTAATGTGATCAGGGCTAACTGCAGACTCAGCCTCCTGGACTCTAGGGATTCTCCCACCTCAGCACAACCCTCCACCCCTGCCAACCTTCTAGTGGCTGGGATGACAGGCACACTCCACCATGCCCAGCTAATTTTTGTTTTTTGTTTTGTTTTGTAGAAATGGGGTTGTGCCAGTTGCTCAGGCTGATTTTGAACTCCTAGGCTTGAACCTCAGCTTCCCAAAGTGTTGGGATTACAGGTCTGAGCCACTGCAGCAGATCTGATGATGTTTCTCTTTGTAAGATGTTGCCATAACAGGTGAACCTCACTCTGACTATGAGGTGTTTGATGGACTTAGAAAAGAAATTGATTAATACAAGCTTGTCTAACCCATGGCCTACAGGCTGCATGGGGCCCTGGACAGCTTTGAAAGTGGCCCACATGAATTTGTAAACTTTCTTAAAACATCATGAGATTTTTTGTGTGATTGTGTTTTTTGTTTTTTTAACTCATCAGCTATCATTAGTGTGACCCAATACAATTCTTCTTCTTCCAATGTGGCCCAGGGAAGGAAAAAGATTGGCCACCACTGGATTAATAAATACCACAGTTTCAGGGTAATTATTTTCTAATATAGTTCGTCTATTATTTAAAAGAAAATAGACTGAATGGCTTTGAAAGTATAATCAGAGAAGAGTCAGCTGTAACCTTCAAAATTTTGTAATCCTAGAAAGAGTCCACCAGTATTATTAAAGCCACCCTGCAAGTCATTGGCCAGTGATCTGAAAAACAACTCTATGCTAGTTTTACTTTTCTATTTGAAATACTTTCTACAGATTTCAACTTCAATATAATTACTCATTCTTTTAAAAAATTTTTATTTAGGCCTAATGCAACTAGATTGTTCAAAAATATTACTTCTATTGGCTAATCCATAAAAATAATGCACATAACACATACTCAGATCTAATGAGTGGCTTCATAGTGTGCCAGACTAAAAGGAAAATGTGAAGAAAACAGATCTAGAAGACCAAGAGTAGAGACCTTGAACGAGTTGGGTAGGGGAGTTGTTTTTTGTTTGTTGGTTTAAGATGACGGAATCTCGCTCTGTCGCCCAGGCTGGAGTGCAGTGGTGCCATCTTGGATCACTGCAACCTCTGCCTCCCAGGTTCAAGAGATTCTCGTACTTCAGCCTCCTAAGTAGCTGAGATTACAGGTGCCTACCACTACCCACAGCTGCTGAACTCGTTTTAGTGATAATTTACCCATTCAGTTATTATTAGTACAAACTAGAGTATTCATAGTGGAATAGTTAATTTAGATTTAACTTAGCAGTATGCATGGGGGGTTGAATCAGCTATCTAAGATATGGCAATAAGAGTTTCCATGTAGTGATAAGACACAGGACAGGGATATAATCAGTGTGATTCCAGGAATCTATTTTGAACCAGATTTCTAGTACACAGTTGAAAATATAGAGGGAATTCAGGAAAACATTGAGTAATAGATTGGCAAAGTTAATCAAGGGAAAATATGGAAGGATTTCAAGACAGAAATCCAATCCTAAAGAGAGGATTAACTGGAGGACAGTTGGAGGGCCTGAGGCAGCATCTCAGTCATACAACATGGCACAGTCAATGGAAAGCCTACACTTCCTTGGTTCTGTGGATTTACCACAAGCACACTGGCAATTGTGCCTACAGCAAATTGACTCATTCAAGACCATTAACTTTCAAGATGGTCCTCACGTCATTCAGGATTGACTTGGGAACTGTGGGTGGTGAACTGAGGGGTGATGAGTAAGCCTAAAGCAATGAATTAATGAACTGATTCCAGGAAAAAAAATGGGCCAACTTCATTGTGAGGATTAAGAAGGAAAATAATAGTATATACCACCCAACACAACAGATGACACAAAAGTTATTCCGATTGAACTTGGAATATAGCTTACATTTGGTTCATCATTCATCAGTTTGTGATTTGACTATCTACTATTATCTACTATTCTATCTACTTCCAAAAGAAGAGAAAGGTCTTATGTATTTATGTGCATTTATATAGAAAATTCTCTCATGGTTGTATATATATTTATTGTTATGTGAAAAATAAAATGCACAGATCAGTGTACTTGGAATGCTACCATTTGAGTAAAGAAGTGATGAAAACAAGATAAATTCATGTTTTCTTTCACAGGGATTAAAAAATCTCTGGCATCAGGAGCCTACGGCAAGAGGATAGCTTGAGCCCAGAAGTGGAAGGCTGTACGCTCCAGCCTGGGTTACATAGTAAGACCTGTCTCAGAAAAGAAAAATTTCTGGCAAGATCAGCAAGACATGCTGGAACAGAAACTCAACACAAAGGGGCAGAAATGAGAGAGAGAGACTTCTCACTGTATATTCACTTTCTAGTTATGAAAATCATATTTATGTAACTGTTTCTTATTTTTAAAAGTAAAGCATTTTAAATTTAAAAAATAGTAAAGCATTTTAAAATATAGATACTTCACATATGTATCTAAATATATATTTTTAAATATACAAAATAAACAGTAGCCATATTATGAGAAAGAATAATGAAGATGAAAGCACTAAAAAAAAAAGGTGGGAGACTCTTAAGATACTTATTGTTTGGTGGCAAAAAAAAAAAACTGATTTGAATACCCTGCAAGTAAAGGAAAACAAGGTAAGTTATATACCAATCATTATTCATAACCAGAAGCACATTGCCCACTTTCCCTTCTATGAGTAGCCTGAGTATAGATCCCACAGGGCAAAGCCTGAGGACAGGAGTATCTCTTACCTAGAGCTCTGAGTGCATTAAAATAAAGAGATGATAAAAAATAAGAATCAACTAGTATAGTACTTTATACTGTGTCAACTTAGCTGGGCTGAAACCAAACTTCCCAGAACTCTTTCCCTATAGGATCTGTATTAGTCAGTTCTCTTGCAGCTAAAAAGACATACCTGAGACTGGGTAATTTATAAAGGAAAGAGGTTTAATTGACTCATGGTTCCACCAGGCTGAGGAGACCTCAGGAAATTTACAATCATGGTGGAAGAGTAAGCAAATACATCCTTCTTCACACAGCAGCAGGAAGAAGAATGAGAGCCAAGTGAAGAGGGAAGCCCCTTATGAAACCATCAGATCTTGTAAGAACTTACTATTACAAGAATAGCATGGGGGAAACCACCCCCACGATTAAGTTACCTCCCACTGAGTCCCTCCCACCACATGTGGGGATTATGGGAACTACAATTCAAGATGAGATTTGGGTGGGGACACAGCCAGACCATATCAGAATCTTAAGTTAGATTTATCTGAGAGGGAATTCTGAGTGACATTTGGATGCCAGAAGTGAAGCAGCTGCCATTACCCCATAGGGTCAATGTGGTAGATGTAGCAAAAGACAAAGCAGAGGTACCGATAGAATCCAGGTTGTCTTACTCTCCTCTACTCCAAGTTCAGTTCTCCTTCCCAATTGCCAGGCTGCTTTCAAGAGTGACCCAAGAACCACCACTAGGCACAGAAGCAACATGATCCTATCCCAGCAGCAAAACTGCCTGGCTTCCCTGAATTCTGCAAGCTCTGACTTGTCCTCCCATGCCATGCTTCGAAACTGGTCACCAACTTTTCTTTGATCCTCCAACTCTCTCTATGGAACCTTATTTCCCAGCTTTGCCAATAAGGTCTTATCTCTATAATAAATCTCTATTCTATAACCTTCACAAGGCTTCTGCTTCCCTAACTGACCCTGGCTAATATAGTAGATATGGGCCACAGTTAGCAGTCCTAAAGCATCCTCCAACTCCCTCTTTGGAAACTTATTTCCTAGCTTTGCCAGTAAGGTCTTATTTCTATAATAAATCTCTATTCCTTAACCTTCACAGGGCTTCTGCTTCCCTAACTGACCCTAGCTAATATAGTAGATATGGGCCACAGTTAGCAGTCCTAAAGCATCCTCCAACTCCCTCTTTGGATCCTTATTTCCTAGCTTTCCCAGTAAGGTCTTATTTCTATAATAAATCTCTATTCCATAATCTTCACAGGGATTCTGCTTCCCTAATTGACCCTGGCTAATACAGTTGATATGGGTCACAGTTAGCAGTCCTAAAACACATGTCCAATAGACTATTGGTATACTGGCCTGAGTATTCAATTAGGTAAGAGTCAGAGAAAAAAACAAACAAAAAAAAGGTCAGGTGAATAAAGGAACAAAGAGACAAGAACAAAGAAAAGAGGATGAAGAATATAAGCAGAAAGATCATCTGGAGAGGGCCTTTATATGGGTGGTGAAGGGTGACCAGCAATATATATAGCTGAAATGTCATGCTGCCAACCTACTTTGTCTCTAGTTCCCAAAACTGCATTTGCCAAGGATGCTTTTCATTTTTCCTTTTGCTCCACGGTCTGCAGCTATTCTCTGCACTCTCCTTAAATCAATTCATGATTCTCCTCTATATTTTACAAGTTATTTAAGATGGAGCAAATCTTTTCCCATCCCACTACCCTATCTTATTAAACTTTTAATAGGCACTGGGGCCACAGGATACACAATATTTCCAAAGTCAGGTTTAAATATGTGGAAACTCTTTTTCTGCCCATTTCTTATAATTATATCTGATTCAACCTGAAATCATCCCGTTCTATCATAGTTTAAGAAAGCATTTCAACTGGAGACTTAAAAAATTTAGTCCAAGAATGTGAATTTCTGATCCTCTAATTTGGAGTTTGTGCTCAGAAAACCAAGGGTCATGGTATTACTCCTTTTGCTGCTCACTGAGTTATTGAGAATAATGTTAATAATAAAAAAATATTTGTTGAACCATGACTATGTGCCAAGCCCTGTGCTAAGATCTTTACATGTACTAACTCACAACAATCAATGAAATACACATATTATTATTATGTCCATTTCATCAATAAAGAAACTGAGGCTTAGAGAAGCTAAATAGTTTACCCAAAGGAATACATCTAGTAAGTTGCACAGCCTAAATTAATAGGAAAAGTACATGAGACTCCCGAGCCTAAGCATTTGATTACAAGTACTACTGCTCTTTCACCAACACCAGCACCCCAAAATGAGCCCTGTACAAAATTCTGCATACATTTTCAGAAGCTTCACAAACCCTCATTTACTAATTATATAGGAAAATGGTCAGCCTAACCCATTAACTTACTTAAATAATAACAGTACCAACTAGGTTTTAAAGAGCGCTAAATAGCAGGTAAGATAAAACTGAGAGTTCTATTAGGAGTCTGTGATAGATCATCTCTGGAAATGGCCACCATCAATTCCTGCCTTCCCTATTCATATGTACCACTCCACATTGAGAGTCAGAGATAATTTCACCTCCCCAAGAAAGAGGTCTTCCCTGGAAAGAGATCAGGCTACTGTCCCCAACTGAATGCAGTGGAAGTGACTTTCTGAACCCTGATCTTAGGAAGAGGATGCCTTCCACTTACATCCTCTTGGAATCTAGCCACCATGTCATGGCAAGACCAAGCCGAAAAGAGAAGTCACATAGAGGAGAGCAAGATTCCTGAGTCAACAGCCAGCACCAACTAGCAATCATGTAAGTGATCCACTTTGCAGATTCCAGCCCAGGGGAGCCCTCAGATGACTCCAGTGCCAGTCAACATCATCATGTAGGAAGTAGGCAGCTCCCAGTGGAGCCTAGTTAACATGCATGTCTTGAAAAATGATTAAATAGTTGCTGTTTTAAGCTACTAAGCCAACAGGTATGTTTGTTTTGCAGAAATAGGCAACTGAAACTGAGTCTAAAGATTGGCTTTTCATCTGTCAGTGCTATTGATTAGGATGAAATCCGTATACATTTTGTTACCTGTAGGTCATCTAAGTTGCAAAGTTCCTATGTTGCTACAAAAGTAAATGGTTTTTTTGTCTTATATAAATGAAAAGTCATTTCATCTTTCAATAAGATTGACTGCTGAAAAACATGTTAATTAGACCTCAAAATGCCACTTTGAATCACTTCCAACATTTAAAACATGAGCTTTGTGGATATAAATATTTACTGTGGCAGGAAGCCATACATTCAGTTCTTCTGAAAAACTACACTGAGTTATAAAAACAAAATCAAAAATTAAGGAGACCTAGGACACAAGACTATAACACTTTGGTCTGGAATTTCATCTGCAAGGCTCCGTTCCTTTTCACCCTGGTTGTCATGGTAGTATTGCAATAAAAGCTTCTCTGGAGCACGAAAGTGCTGGAATACAAATCAGGACCATCAAGATAGGCACATAGAATGTCCTTGTCTAAGAAAATAAAGATCAGTATATTCTGAAACTGATCTTAAACTGGACTTAAGGAATCAAAGATCTATAAACTCTAAGGAATTAAATTCTAAATGCATTTTCATAATCAATGTCTAAAAATCCAAGATAAATTAATCATAAACGAGACTTTTCTCAATTAAGAGAAACAGGTTTGTGCCAAAACTCAGCTTGTTCCTCATCTAGGATATTAGATTGGGAGTCCCAGACCTACCATTTATTGAAAATAAAGCCAGACTACAGATATGAGAGAATATATAGAAGACTGATAGGTCTGTAATTTACAAGAGAGAACATCATTTTCTCCTGTAATTTTACCTTTAATATGCTTCTATTAAGCAACTAATCAAAATTACTTTGCATTTCATGACAACACAGAAGTTGGTAAGATATCTAAAACAAGTTAAATGAGAGAAAAAAAAATGAATCTTAGAAATCCAAATTTGTCATGGTTATTTAATATCTTCAAATTTGGATAGTCAACCTTTAATGCTATTATCTCATTCTTCGTTTATTCAACCCACAGACATTGAGCCATAACATGTAGTGAGGTTTCACAAATGAAAAAGACATATTTTCAGACTGAACCAGTTCTTAATATGGTATAAAAAGATATTCATATCAAAATGCTTCAGAAATGTAGCAAAGGGGAGGTGGTAGACAGTTCTCCTCAGATAAGTCAGAGAATTCTTCGCAGAGCAATACTTGTTTCACTTTGATCTTATTCTTAAAGGAGAAATAATTAAGTCTTGAAAAACAAGGGTATTCTGGGAACATAGAACAGCACACACAAAGAAAATCACCTTGGGGCAGTATGGAAGATGATTGAATAGGGAGTAGGCTCAACAAAGTTAGATAAAGAGGGGGAAAGAGAGGGACATAGAGGAGGAAGGGAGAGAATAAAATAAAGAAATGGAGAGAGAGAGCTAGAAATAGAGGTGGCAAGAAAAACAGAAAAAGAGAGAGGTAGGGACCTACAGAGAGTGGTAGAAAACATAAATACAGGTTCCCAGAACACCAATGGAATCCTTGGATGATTGGCTTTTGATTGATTAGTTATCTACTGTAAATCTTCTTATTCTAGTTAATATTGTTGTGTATAAAATTAAAAGATTCAAAAACCTTAAAAGTTTGTTCTTAATATTTGCCAAAACTAGCCTGAATAATTTTGCTAAAACCACAAAGTTAGGCTAGTTGAGCTGAAAAAGAGAAACTAAAAATTTGGGAAAGTAATGGAGAAATATAAACCAGAATTTATAATTAAATAAGGAAAGCAAATTAATGACATTTATAATGTGTTTTAACACAATATTATGACAATATTGTATTACAAATACAATCATACAATATTGCAAATATAAATGAAAAAGACAATATTGTAAATATTGTAAATATAATACCACAATTTTCATTAGTAGGACTCTACCATTCCATTTCCTTCTGCAAGTCCTATAAAGTAAGAAATTACATTCAAATACATTTTTTTCTTCCCTTACAGGTGCTGCAAGATAAACTAGAGAGTTATAATATTAGTTACTATATAGTTTGAAAACTCCATCATACATGAAGACATAACTTTTCCCCAGAGAAACAGAACAAAAGGAGTAGGAGAAATAGATCATGTTTGATTTCTGTTTTTGTGTTTTGAGACAGTCTTACTCTGTCACTCAGGCTCTAGTGCAGTGCTGCAATCACAGCTAACTGCAGCCTCGAATTCCTGGGCTCAAGCAATCCTCGGGTCTCAGCCACTCAAGTAGCTGGGACTACAGGTAGGTACCACCTCACCAAGCTAATTTTTTTTAGAGACGTGGTCTCCTCTGTTGCCTAGGCTGATCTCAAACTGAGCTCAAGCAATCCTCCCACCTTAGCCTCAAAGTGCTAGGGTTACAGGATTTGTTTTTTTAATGTACAAGAAGAAATCAGGAATCTGAGATCTCTCCCATCACTGTCCACAGATTGCCTCATCACTCAATAGGGATTTCATACAATAAAAGCATGCAGTTAATACCTTTCTTCTTTTCTTTTCATGCTTTCAAAGTATAAGATAATTTCAAAACATACAACAAATAGCATAGATTTTAAAGTTATATTGAAATAGAAACATGATAAAGTACATTCAAGCAAAATGCCTGATGGCAGGAGCAGAAAGAAGGCATCACACCATCTATCAGTTGTGCTAATCTGGGAGAAAGAAGCCAGGGGTAAATTAAGATACCGTGAATAGAAGTGTAGGGGATGGACAAACACAAGAGATGTGAAGAAGACAGAACTGGGTGGCTTAGTGGTTGGTTTGAATCAGAAATTAAGGTGGAAACGAAGAGTTAAACATCATTTCCAAGATTCAATTTGAATGACAGCCAAATAGATCCTATTTAAATCAGAAGTCAGACTGTATAAGTCTGTTCTTGTGCTGCTAATAAGGACTTACCAAGACTGGGTAATTTATAAAGGAAAGACATTTAATTGACTCAAAGTTCCACATAGCTGCGGAGTCCTCACACTCATGGCAGAAGGTGAATGAGGAGTGAGGTCACATCTTACATGGCAGCAAGCAAGTGAGTTTGTGCAGGGGAACTCTCATTTATAAGACCATCAGATCTTGTGAGATTTATTCACTACCACAAGAACAGTATGGGGGAAGCCATTCCCATGATTCAATTGTCTCTACCTGGCATCATCTTTAACGTGGGATTATTATAATTCAAGGTGAGATGTGGGCAGTGGGAGGGGGAACACAGTCAAACCATATCACTGACCAGGTCACTTTCTCTCCCAGATCCTTCCCATGGTTCCCGTGCTTTCTCAGAGTCCTGCACTTATTCCCTAATACTCTTCCTTTTGCTGTATGCCAGCCACACGGGCATTCTTGCTATTCCTCAAATATACCAAGCATGCCTTAGGTTTTGCACTGGGAATCCTTAATGCCTAGAATATTTCTTCAACAAATATCTGCTGCACTAATTCCCTTTCTTCAAGTCTTTGCTTAAATGTTAATTCCTCAATAAGGCCTACATTTACCGCTCTTGTTAAATGTCAACCCCTAACTCTCCCAATACCCCTTTCCCTTCTTTATCTTTAATAACTTTCATCATCTTCTACCAAATAGGTCATGTATTCTTAAGTGTGATGCTTATTTTCTATTGTCTTACACAGTTGAGATTAGAAAAGGAGAGAGGATTTTGAAGACTGGATAAATCATTCATTTTTTAACAGTTGAGCTTATGATATCCATGGGTATCCAGACAGAAATATTTAGTAAGCAGATAAATACAGTGGTCTAGAATTTAATACAAACTTATGGAATGAGGAGTTAGAAGTCATCGGCACACAGATTTAAGCCAGGTATATGGAGAGGATTACCCTTGAAGTATGTGTTAATCCAATAAGAGTCCCTGAGAGCGAACAAAAGAAACTGATTATCCTAAACAGAAACAGGACCTTGTTGAACATCTATCAAGTACCCACAAACTTGACTGCAGGTTGGAAAACCAGAATTAGAAAATGAGCAGGAACCAAGGAGACTACAGAGGCCCAAGAAGCAAAAAGCACAACAATGACCTCTTAGCACTTGCAGTCCTGCCAGATACTGATGCCAAAAGAAAGCACTTCCCTTGCCCCTGGATCCCACCTCTAGCATTGTGAATTAACTGCGACCATTTCCCCAGCTTATGCCTCTTACTCGGTGACCCAGAATGAAGTATTGAATTTGCTAGTCTAGTTCACTTGTCCTTACCCTGCCTTCAGTGCACAGGTAGCGGGAGCATCATCTTCATCCCTGTCTTCCACTGTCATTCATAAAAATGGAGATTCCCCCAAGAAAGAAGGAGGTTTGAAGCTTGAGCTGCCATATAAAGCTCATATACATCCACCTCAGGGTACAGGATGAAGAGAGTCAAAAAAAAAAAAAAAAGCATAGAAGACCAAACGTGAAAATCTAGTAAATCTAGTGCTCACTACATTGTAAAGATGAATGGTGGGAAGCTAACAACAAAGTCTTAAAAAGAATGGTCTAAGAAACAGGATATCGACAAAGAAAAAGTGGTAGTATTAAACTGGGACAAAGAAATAACTTCATGAAGTAGTCAACAGTTCCAAATGTCACAGAGAGTTCAAGTAAGATAAATACTAGGAAGTGATCAGTAGATATCTCTTAGTACAAAAAGTTTCAGTGGAATAAATGCAGATAGAAATTAGAACTCAATCATCCAAAAGAAGGGATATCAAGAGAAGACAGTGAATGAAGACAACTCTTTCAGAAATCATTACCCTAAGTTTATAATTACATGCCTTAGCATTCCCACTTCTTGAAATAGATTAATATGGTTTGGCTCTGTGTCCCCACCCAAATCTCATGTAAATTATAATCCCCATGTGTCAGAGGAGGGGCCTAGTGGGAAATGATTGGATCATGGGCAGATTTTTCCCCTTGCTGTTCTCATGATAATGAGTGAGTTCTCATGTGATCTGATGGTTTAAAACTGTGGTAACTTCCTGCTTTGTTCTTTCTCTCTATTGCTCTGCCATGGTAAGACATGCTTGCTTCCCCTTCACCTTCCACCATAATTGTAAGTTTCCTGAGGCCTCCCAGCCATGCTTCCTGTTAAGCCTGAGAAACTGTGAGTCAATTAAACCTCTTCTCTTCATAAATTATCCAGTCTCAGGTAGTTCTTTATTAACAGTGTGAGAACAGACTACTACAAGATGCAACTAAATAATTAAGTATTCATGCAAAGAAATTCACCCAAATGTTGTTTTCTATGCTTTTTATATTAGTGAAAAATGTGAAGCAACTTAAATGTCTAAGAGTGGAGGGTTGATTATATACACACATTCTATTCAATAGAATATTACATAGTCATTTAAATAATGGAGTAAAAATATTATTATTTATGAACAAATCTCTCCAAGACCCATCGTTGGGTAGATAAAACTTAAGATACTACATTTATTGGCATCTTTGTTTTTAAAATTTTAATTAATTAAAATATAGAAAGGTAGTTAAATAGTTTATGCATTTGTATAACATTTAGGATGCTTTGGGCTGTAAGTAACAAAAGACCAAATTTTATAAGGTTTAAATGATAAGACCATTTTTTTTTTATCTAATCCATTAGAGAAGAAGTCTTTGTATACAGCAGTACCATTACCCAATGGTTAATTCAGTTGTTATGGGACAGCATCAAGGAGGTTTCCATTTTTTACCTTAATCTTGAAGTCCATCATTGTCAATTCACCCTAAATTCTTGACTCTTTCCTCTTCAAGGGTGTTTCTGAAAGCAAAAGCTCTCTGTCCACACTACATTAAGTAAACAACACCCCTCTTGCTGTGGTCTGACTGTTTATGTACCTCAAAAATTCAAATATTGAAATCTAATCACTATGGTGATAGGTAGTATTAGTAAGTGGAGCCTTCAGGAGGGGATGAGGTCATGAGGGTAGAACCCTCATGATTGGGATTATTTCCATTAAAAAAGACATACAGAGAGCTACCTAATCTCTTCTACAGTGTAATGACAGAGCAAGAAGGTGTCATCTAAGAGCCAGGAAACAGGCTCTCATCAGGCACCAAATCAGCCAGTGACTTGCTCTTGAACTTCCCAGCTTCCAGAACTATGAGCAATATTTGTTTGTTGTTTATAAGTCACCTAATTTATAGTGTTTAGCTATAGCAGCCCAAGTAGACTACAATAACTCCTTACTATCATCAGTTTAACTCCTACAATTGCAAACGTTCTTTTATTTAGATAGTATGTAGATACGAATTGCCATAAAAGACTAGAGTGCATTGTTCTCTAAACATCTACATTAGCAACTCTTGGATTATACTGTGGGGAGGTCAAACTTCAGCAAAGATAGTTCATAATAACATACAATAATATTATATATACAATTGGCCCTTGAACAACACAGCTTTAAACTGTGCAGGTCTGCTCAGATATAGATTTTCTTCTACTCTTGCCACCCCTGAAAGAGCAAGACCCTTCTTCCTCCTCCTCAGCCTACTCAATGTGAAGACCACCAGGATGAAGTTCTTTATGAAGATCCACTTCTACTTAATGACTATTAAGTATAGTTTTCTCTTTCTTATGATTTTCTTAATAACATTTCCTTTTCTCTAGATTACTACTCTCCCTTTTCCTCTATGCCAGCCACACTGGCATTCTTGCTATTCCTTAAATATCCCAAGCATGCATTAGGTTTTGCACTGGTCATTCTCAATGCCTAGAATATTTCTCCATTAAATATCTGCTGCACTAACTCCCTCACTTTCTTCAAGCCTTTGAAGACTTAGAGAAATATAATACATACT
>CAUYQU010084918.1:0-77608 GCA_963574635.1 Cheracebus regulus
CCAACCCAAATGCCCATCGATGATAGACTGGACAGGGAAAATGTGGCACATATACACCATGGAATATTATGCAGCCATAAAAAAACGATGAGTTTGTGTCCTTTGTAGGGACATGGATGAACCTGGAAACCATCATTCTCAACAAACTGACACAACAACAGAAAATCAAACACCACATGTTCTCACTCATAGGTGGGTGTTGAACAATGAGAACACATGGACACAGGGAGGGGAGCATCACACACTGGGGTCTGTTGGAGGGGAATGGGGAGGGACAGTGCAGGGTGGGGAGTTGGGGAGGGATAACATGGGGAGAAATGCCAGATATAGGTGATGGGGAGGAAGGCAGCAAATTACACTGCCATGTGTGTACCTATGCAACAATCTTGCATGTTCTTCACATGTACCCCAAAACCTAAAATGCAATAAAAAAAAAAACTCAAAAAAAAAAAGAAGTTATTAAGTTAAAATGAATTTAATTACAGTGGGCCCTTATCCAGTAAAACTGGTATCCTCATAAGAAGAGGAAATTTGGACACAGACATAGAGGAGGTAAGACCATGTGAAGATTCAGGGAAAAGGTGGCCATCTACAAACCAAGGAGAGAGGCCTCAGAAGAAATCAACCCTGCTGACACCTTGATGTGTCTTCCTGCCTCCTGAACTGTGAGAAAACACATTTCTGTTATTAAAGCCCTCCTGCCATACTTTGTTATGGCAGCCCTAGCAGACTAATATAAATGGAATATCACTCACCAATAAAAAGGAACAAACTAGTGAGTCACACAAGAACATGGATAAACTCAAAAACACATGCTAAGTGAAATAAAGCAGAGACAAAAGACCACATGGTATAGATTCCATATGAAATCCTTAAACAGGAAAAATTATAGCAAACTACAGTGGTAACCAAGGGGACAGGGGAGAGCACTGAATGCACAGGGGCATGAGGACATTTTTGGGTGATGGAAATGTCCCATATCATGATTGTGGTGCTGGTTACACAACTGTATATGTTTCCCAAACTCATCAAATTGTATATCTAAAATTGTGCAACTGTGCTGTATATAAATTATACCTCAATAAAACCTGACCCCCCAAAACACTGGATTTCAGATGAGGAGGTAGAGATGAGGACAAATGTGAGAACACACTCAAACATGATGTGACGACAGCCGAGGGAAGGAGAAAATGGGTTGAAACAAAGCTGCAAGCTGGGCCTGGGGACACACATCTTGGTCCCAACTACTCAGGAGGCTGAGGTGGGAGATTTGCTTGAGCCCAGGAGTTGGAGGCTGCAGTGAGCTATGATCCTGCCACTGCACTTCAACCTGGGTGACAAAGCGAGACGCTGTCTCAAAAAAAAAAAGAAAAACAGAAAATAGCTCCAGAGGCATCAGATATAGTGCTGGCCAGTGGGGCTGTCAGAGGTTACATGGCTGCAGTGTGGGGAGCATCAGCCAGCAAGAGTAGGGAGGGTCTGAGGTCCACACAGGCCTTCGTGGTAGCTATTTCTGGCCCATTGGGAGAAGCCCATGTCCAGTGTGTCTTCTTTCTGCAGGAAAGGGAATAAGAAGCCCAGAGAGCCGGGCGTGGCGGCTCACACCTGTAACCCCAGCACTTTGGGAGGTGGAGGCAGGCAGATCACAAGGTCAGGAGATTGAGACCATCCTGGCCAACATGGTGAAACTCTGTCTCTACTAAAACACACATACACAAAATTAGCCAGGGGTGTTGGTGCAGGCTTGTAGTCCCAGCTACTCGGGAGGCTGAGGCAGGGGAATCGCCTGAACCTGGGAGGCAGAGGTTGCAGTGAGCTGAGATCGCACCACTGCACTCCAGCCTGTGACAGGGAGCGACTCTGACTCGGGGAGGGGGAAAGCCCAGACAGTATGTGTTGGAATCAGATGCTGATGTGGAAATGACACTAGCAGAGAAGTCAGAACAGACCACACAAGATGTCCCAGGAGACACAAAAACTTGAACTGTGAGTGTGAATGAGACTGTCAGGAGAAAATGCCAAAGGTGATATGTACTCAGGAGAGTCAACTGGTTATTCAAAGATCTAACAAGCTACTGTTTTAGGAATAGGAGTAATACATGCACAAAAAGGGCTCTACCACCTTGAGGTAGCTGCACAGACAGACACAGATTCATACATGCAGACATATATATATTTTTTTTTTTGAGACAGTCTCACTCTGTCACCCAGCCTGGAGTGCAGTGGCGCGATCTCAGCTCACCGCAACGTCCACCTCCCAGGTTCAAGCGATTCTCCTGCCTCAGCCTCCTGAGTAGCTGGGATTACAGGCGAGTGCTACCTCGCCCAGCTAATTTTTTTTTGTAATTTTTAGTGGAGATGGGTTTCACCATCTTGGGCAGGCTGGTCTTGAGCTCCTGACCTTGTGATCTACCCACGTCAGCCTCCCAAAGTGCTGGGATTACAGGCGTGAGCCACCGTGCCCAGCACATGCACACACATTTTTTTTTGCTGAACATTTGAAGGCAAGTCACAGACATCATGACGTCTCACCCTGCAGTCTTCAGCTTGTATCTCCTGTGGATGTTCTCTTACATAATCACAGTACTATTATCACATCCAAGAAATTTACTGTTGATACAATATGACCTAAGATACGGCCCACTTTTAAATCTCCTCAATTGCCCCGAACTCCCCTTTATCAAGTTTTTTTAAAATCTATACCCTAACCAAGGAACATGCATTGCATTTGACTGTCAAGTTTCTTGAGAAGTATAAAGCATTGGGACACACTACAGAAGTGAGGCACATCTCACAATATACGTTTTACAGCTGTTTCTAGCTGTCTGTAATCAGCCATCACCTCTTTTGAGTGGCAGACTGACAAAATGACAAAATGCTAAAAAAAAAAAAAAAAAAAAGATCAAAAGCCCCCTCATCTCCCCAGATCTTTCACTCCACTGTACTCTCTTTGTCAAATGCATGCTTCTAACTACTACCATGGGGTGGGTGGTTGAGGCAGAAAAACGCAATGAGGAACAGAGCCCACAGTCTGTAAAAGGAGGGATCTGGGTCCCATTTGGTTGCAGAAGTGCCCAGGGCCAATTCCTTGCTGAGCTCCCAGATTCTCTACATCTCCAGGTCTCTCCATGAAGGCCCCATGCCAGGAGCCGGGTACAGAGGAAAGGACACAGGGATGTGTCTCTTACTGTCATTCTTAACCCAGTGCTGCAATCCAGCCCTTCCTCAGCTGCTCCAGTGCACCTGCCTGATTCCATCCCATTTAAACTCCCCAAATAAGAGGCGACCATGCAAACACCCTGCACCAACCCCCGGCCAGGACGTGGACAGGCAATGCCACCCCATGTGAGCCGCCACCTGCTTTCTCAGTTTCCACTAAAACCACTCCTCAGAGCTCTCAGCACAGCACTGGGCAGAGAGATCCCAGCAACTGGCCCACCAAAGCATGCTGGAAGAGCCATTCAATAGAGTTCATCTTGAGGGCACACCTGGGGCAACATCTGGACTCTTCAATTGGAGCTGTTCCCACTGCCCAAAGCTTCCCGAGGACTGGCCAGCAGGTACACGGGTGAAGGTCTGTGGAAGGCTGACGATCCAGGGCTGGGGAGAGAATGTGCCAACCCTCTTCATAAGGAAGGACGAACATACAACCACTCACCTTGGACCTGGCTTCCGGAAGACCCCAACCCGATACATCCTGGGGATTCTCTTTCAGGGAAGGAGCAGGATCCTGAGAGGAAAGAGCTGGGGAAGGAGAAATGAGGCAAGGCATGGCCACCAGGTTCACGGCTGAGCTTAAAGCCCACCTGTCGTGGCACAAGTGAGAATCAGAGAGGAGGCAGAACCTGCCAGCCAGGCCGGGTGGTGACAAGCCCCAAAGTTGGGGAACGAGCACCAGCTGATACAGCATCAAGGGATATCTGCCTGTGTCTCAGACACTCCAATTCATGAAGAAAAGAGCTGCTATTTCCCTCATCAGGCACGTCTGAGTGGGAACAAATGGGTGCGCACGGGGAAGAAAGAAGAAGGAGGCCAGGAGCAGTGGTTCGTGCCTTAATCCCAGCACTTTGGGAGGCGGAGGCGGGCGGATCACTTGAGCTCAAGATAAGCCTGGGCAACATGGCGAAAGCCCGTCTCTACTAAAAATACAAAAATTAGTCGGGCGTGGTGGCGCTCGCCTGAAATCCCAGTAACTCAGGAGGCTGAGGCGGGAGAATCGCTTGAACCCGGGAGACGGAGGTTGCAGTGAGCAGGGATCAGGCCACTGCACTCCAGCCTGGGTGACAGAGCGAGACTCCATATTTAAAAAAAAAAAAAAAAAAAAAAGATGCTGGATGCTTCTGGGAAACTGGCCTGATCTGAGTATCAGTATCCTCAAGTGCAAATCCACAGACACACTGACTACAAGAGCGAAGCTATACCTGTCTTCTTGGACTCCGGGGCAGGGGTCTCCATGGCCCCCACGGAAGTCTCCCCGGGAGGAGTGCACAGCTCTGTAGCCTCCTGGACCCGGGGCAGGCCCAAAGGAGCAACTCTTGCTCCTGGGGCTCAGAGGCCTGCAGCAGAGCCTCGCGGGGCGGCCACGCGCGCTCACAGCTGCACGATCACACGCATGGAGGCTCCTCCCCGCGCCTGGCTGAGGTGGGGCTCAGGCCGGCTCCGCAGACACTCACTCCCCACAGCCGGCTTAGCCCCATGCCCGAAGCACGAACGCCCCGGCACACCCCCGCCACACGCTCCTCCGGGCGAATCCGCGCTCGGAGACCAGGGTCAGGCCCAAAGTTCCACGGCCCGGAGCCATCGGACGCGGAGGGGCCAGCGGAGAGGTCCCGAGGCAGACAGAGACCGCCGACGGTCTGACGGACGGGCGAGTAAGCGGTAAGCGGACGGGACTTCCACAAAAGGACGGCGACTACCACAAAGAGCAGCCAGCGGCCGCCGCGAAAAAGTGCGCCTGCGCGGAACGAGCGCGAACTACACCTCCCGGGAGAATTTGCGCCGCGCAGGCGTCGGACTACGTCTCCCAGAGGGTGGGCGGGGACGTGCTTGCGTCCGGTCGCCGACGAGTACGTAGCACAGCCTTCTGGGAAATGTAGTTCCCGGGCCCGCAGCCGGGAGCTCGGGCACCCGCTATACTCTTGCGGGCAAACGTCGCTGTGTATCTTGATGTGCGGACCAGTAGGGCCGCTGCATAGGTGTCTATTTGAGAAGATATTAGGAGGGCGGTGCCCAGGGACTAGGAATTATCCTGTCAGTTCTTCCATGTCTCCAAATGGAGTTCGTCCACGCCTCCCACTTCTGTCTGCAGGAAAGATTCAAGCCCTGGCTCTGGGGGTGGTGGGCCTGGCCTCGAGGGGTTTTCCAGAGGCCCTGCCCCCACTCCTCCTTCTGGAGCCACACATCTGAGGCTCACGGGCGGGGTCTCCAGAGTTGGGAGAGCCCTGTCCACAGTTCACCCTCAGGGCAGAGAAAGAAGGTCTGGGTGGCGGCCCAGTCGTGGCACAGGGCTCTGCCAAGAACACAGTGATGACGCCAGCGACAGGAATAGCGAATATGTACTGAGCACCAACCAAACACCAGGCTTACTTCAAGAACCTGATGTGCATTTTCTGGCAGAATGCTCACAGCAACCCAGGGAGGTTTGCTAACTGTTATTATCCCATTTGGGAGATGAAGAAGTTGTGGTACAGGTGGGTGGGGTCAAGGTCACGTGTCCCAAGTGACACAGCCAGGAGTAGGAGTCCAGCACCGAAGTGTATTGCCACATTCCTACCGAGAGGTGGTCTGGGGTGGGGCAGGGTGGTGCACACTCCAAACCCTTCAGCCTCCCACCTTGACCGCAGCTTAGGCTTGGCCACAGGCTCTCGCTTGACACTTGTGTCCACTGCCCACATCAGCACAGCTGTGCCCGGACCTCCTCTGGCCAGTGCAGCGCCCGTGTTTGATTTTGTTTTGAGTGTGGGTCTCACTCTGTCTTCCAGGGTGGAGTCCAGTTGCACCATCACGGCTCACTTCAGCCTCAATCTCTTGGGCTCAAACTATCCTCCCACCTCAGCCTCCCGAGTAGCTGGGACTACAGACATGCACTACCACACCCGATTAATTTTTGTATTCGGCACCCTTTTTTAATAGCAACCCAGGACAGGAGCCTTGGTGGGATGTGGAACTGTTGATTACACAGTGTATGAGTCTTTTTCTAAATGTGTAAGTTTGTGTATGTTTGTTTCTCTGTGTATGTTACAGGTGCAGGTGTTTGTCTGCTCTTGCCTCACATTTTTTATGTGTTTCTGTCTGGGTGCGCCTCTGGGAAACAAGTGTGTACATGCACCTGTGCACAGGTGATTGTATGTATGAGGCTGTATATGGCCACTGTCTCAACAGTTCTGGAGTCTGGGTGTGTGTTTGTGTGCAGGCTTACGTACATGAGACAGGAATGTGTACATGGGAGTGGAACTTGTGTGCATGGTGTGCTTGCTGATGAGTCTAATGTGATTATCTGTTGGCATCTGGGTATTGACTAATAGATTGGGTCTGAGTCTTTCTGTTTAAGTGTGCATGTGTACCTGCGTGCCTCACTGTGTTTAAACAGGTCTGAATGTATGACTGGCGAATCTGTGCATGTGACCCTCTGTGTGTTCATCTCTATAGACTGGATAGTTGGCAATATCATCTATGTCTGGTTGCCTGAGTGTGTTCTGTGTGATAGTGAGTAGATGCCTTATGCAGGTGACTATGGATGGTGTCTTGTTCAGATGAATCTGTAGACTTATGTGTGTGTGCTTCTCCCAGAATTCTAGTTTGTGTGAGATGGTATGTACCTCTCTTCGTTTGTGGGGCAGCAGACCTCACAGGTCTAGTTGTGGTGTGTGCTAGTTGTGGTCGTGTGTGTGCCTGCATGTGTTCTTCTGTATTCCACTCTGTGTTGACTCACAGGGATCAACAGCGTCAGCATGTGCATTCTTGTGTACATGTGTATGTCACTGTGGACCTCATGGATCCTCTGTATCTGTAGGAATGTCAGTGTGAACCCAGAGATTGTACACTAAGTGCTCTGTCACCGGCGTCTCTGCCCAAGTACGAAGGCTGTAGGGACAGGGATGTGTCCAGACTGAAGGGAAGAGTGGAAGGGAAGATGCTGTCATTGCTGCTGACTGTAGACTTCTGAGGCTGGGAAAGGCATCTACAGCAAGACCATTTAGCCTAAGATTCTCACTTACATTAGGAGAAGTCCCAGGTCATTTCTAATTCCTAGTTCTCTGATTCCTCAATTCTCAAAGGATGACCAGCAGGGATGTGTGAATGACCAGTGAAATATGGATATATATACATGCCTTTTTTTCCCCCTGAGATGGAGTCTCCTTCTGTCACCCAGGCTGGAGTGCAGCAGGGTGATTTTGGGTGACTGCAACCTCTGCCTCCCAGGGTCAAGCAATTCTTCTGCCTCAGCCTCCCAAGTAGCTGGGACTACAGGTGCCTGCCACCATGCCCAGCTAATTTTTATATTTTTGGTAGAGATGGAGTTTCACTATGTTGGCCAGTCTAGTCTTGAACTCATGACCTCAAATGATCTGCCCACCTCAGGCTCCCAAAGTCCTGGGATTATAGGTGTGAGCCACCATGCCTGGCCTATATATGCCATTTTAAAAGCAAAAAGCATTTTTAAAGTGGAAGATTTTATTTTATTTTATTTTATTTTATTTTATTTTATTTTATTTTGAGACAGAGTCTCACTCTGTCACCCAGGCTGGAGTGCAGTGGCACAATCTCAGCTCACTGCAACCTCTGCCTCCCAGGTTCAAGCCATTCTCCTGCCTCAGCCTCTTGAGTAGCTGGGATTACAGGCACGTGCCACCACGTCCAGCTAATTTTTGTATTTGTAATACAGAAGGGGTTTCACCATGTTGGTCAGGCTGGTCTTGAACTCTTGACCTCATGATCTGCCCACCTCGGCCTCCCAAATGCTGGGATTACAGGCATGAGCCACCGTGCCCGGCTAGAAGATTTTATTTTTGTATGGTTTTTGTTTGTTTTTTTGTTTGTTTAGATGGAGTCTCACTCTGTCATCCATGCTAAAGTGCAGTGGCACGATCTTGGCTCACTGCAACCTCTGCCTCCTGGGTTCAAGTGATTCTCATGCCTCAGCCTCCTGAGTAGCTGGGACTACAGGCACACACCACCATGCCTAGATAATTTTTTGTTGTTGTATTTTTGGTAGAGACGGGGTTTCACTATGTTGGCCAGGGTGGTCTCAAACTCCTGAGCTCGGGTGATCTGCCTGCCTCGGCCTCCAAAAGTGCTAGGATTACAGGTGTGAGCCACTGTGCCTGGCCTAAAGTAGAAGATGTTATTTTTTATTTTATTTATTTATTTATTTTTAATTAATTTTTAAGACGGGGTTTCAACATGTTGGTCAGGCTGGTCTTGAACTCCCGACCTCAGGTGATCCACCCGCCTTGGCCTCCCAGAGTGCTGGGATTACAGGTGTGAGCCACCACGCCTGCCCAAAGTAGAAGATGTTAAAGACCAAAACACAATAATGTCTTACTACATTAAATACTTGATGTTACAACTGAAAAAATATTTTATTTTTATTTATTTATTTACTCACTTACTTAGAGAGAGTGTCTTGCTCTGTGGCCCAGGCTGGAGTGCAGTGGTGCGATCTTGGCTAACTGCAACCTCGGCCTTCCTGGCTCAAGCAATCCTCCCACCTCAGCCTCCAGAGTAGCTGGAATAACATGGGCATTCCACCATTCCCAGCATGTAGCACACTCTTCTGGGAAATGTAGTAGAGACGGGGTTTCACCATGCTGGTCAGGCTGGTCTCGAACACCTGACCTCATGATCCGCCCACCTCAGCCTTTTGTTATTTCTTCTAGAGACAAGTTTTCACTATGTTGGCCAGGCTGGTGTCAAACTCCTGAGTTCAAGAGATATGTCTGTGTTGGCTTCCCAAAGTGCTGGGGTTACAGACATGAACCACAGCACCCGGCCTGAGAAACTATGTTTAATACCTGTTCCATCCCTGAGACAGTGGCTCACATCTGTAATCCCAGCACATTGGGAGACCAAAGTGGATGGACTGCCTGAGCTCAAGAGTTTGAGACCAGCCTGGGCAACATGGCAGAACGCTGTCTGCACATGAAATGCATAAATTAGCCAGGAGTGGTGGCATGCACCTGTAGTACCAGCTACTGGTGGTAAAGGTGGGAGGATCATTTGAGCCCAGCAGGTCAAGTTTGGAGGTTATAGTGAGCCGTGATCATATCATGCCACTACACTGGGTGACAAAGCAAGAAGACCCTGTCTCAAAAAAAAAAAAAAAAAAAAAAAAAAAAAGATGAGAAATTTAACTGCCTGCCTGAATGAAACTCGAGTCTCTTTAGAGGAAGATTACAGAACAGAATTTCTTCAAAGCATCATCCACAATGGCCAATAGGAATATAAAAAAATTACTGGATATGCAAAAAACAGAAATGTATGACCCATAATTAAGACAAAAAATACTATATGGGCAAACCCACACATTGCTTAGATGATGGAATGAGCAAAGTGTTTAACACAACCATTGTAAATATATTAAACAATTTATAAGAAAAGAAAGGCAGACAAATGAGTGAATGGGGAATTTCAGCAGAGAAATGGCCTTAAAAAGAACCAAATTGTCCTTTGTAGGGACATGGATGAATCTGGAAACCATCATTCTCAGCAAACTGACACAAGAACAGAAAAACAAACACTGCATGTTCTCACTCATAGGCAGGTGTTGAACAACGAGAACACATGGACACAGGGAGGGGAGCATCACACACTGGGGTCTGGTGGGGGGGGGAATAGAGGAGGGACAGCGGGGGTAGGGATGTTGGGGAGGAATAACAGGGGGATAAATGCCAAATATAGGTGACTGGGGGATGGAGGCAGCAAACCACATTGCCATGTATGCACCTATGTAACGATCCTGCATGTTTTACACATGTACCCCAAAACCTAAAGTGCAATCATATATATATATATATATATATATATATATATATATTTTAAAAAAGAACCAAATTGAAAAATCCATTGATGAAAATAGGTCAGTCAAAATTATCCAAAATGAAACACAGAGATAAAGAAATGAAGTGGGAATAAAAGAAAAAAAAAGATATGGGATACATCTGTAGAAAAAAGAGAGAAGGAAAGAACAAACCTGTTTCCTGAGACCAGCCTGGCCAACATGACGCAAACTCACCTCTACTAAAACATACAAAAATTAGTTGGGTATGGTGGTGGGTGCCTGTAATCCCAGCTACTAGGTATGCCGAGGCAGGAGAATCGCTTGAACCCGGGAGGCGGAGGTTGCAGTCAGCCAAAATCGTGCCATTGCACTCCAGCTGGGGTGACAAGAGTGCAAAACTCTGTCTAGAGAGAAAAAAAAAAGAAAGAAAGAACAAACCTTTTGAGATTTGTAGGACGATATCACATGGTTTAACAGTGGGTCTGGCTTTTTGTTCCTCAGACCCCCTTACACTCCACATTATTAAGGGCCCCAACGGACTTTTGCTTATGTGAGTTATTTCCAAATAGATAAATATAGATATTTGCTGCATTCAAAATTAATGTGGAGGAATTTTATACACATTTAATAATTCATTAAAACAATAGTAAGCCCAATACATGTTGTTACTTTCTCACAGCTGCTGTAACAAAGGACCACAAACTGACTGGCTCAAGCAACACATTTATTGTCTGATAGTTCTGGAGGCTAAAAGTCAGAGATGAAGGTGTCAGCAGAGCTGGTTCTGACGGTTATGAGGAAGAATCTGCTCCACAACTGCCCCACAGATGCTGGCGATTTGATGGCAATCTGAGCTATCTCTTGGCTTGTAGAAGCATAACCCCGATCTCTGCCTTCATCTTCACATGACGTTCTTCCTGTGTCTGTCTCCAGCTTTTTCCTCTTTGCAAATATATGAGTCATACCGGATTAGAGCCCACCCTAATAAGATTAACCTATTACCTCTGTAGAGACCCCATCTTCAAGTAGGCTAACATTTTGACATACTGAATGTTTGTTAGGGCATAAACATTGTGAATTTTTAGGGGACACACAATCCTTAACACGTGTTAAAATAAATGCATTTTTAATTTAAAAACTATATTTTCCACCAAAGATGTAGTGAGAAGCACAAGTTTTGCAAATGTAATTAATTGAAGCCTGCTGGATTCTCATATCTCTTCACCATGCACCCCGTCATGATATCATGTATAATGTAGATTCGGGAAACTATTTGACACTCATCAGAGTATTCTCATAAAAATACATATTTTTGCCTGTAATCCCAGCACTTTGGGAGGCTGAGGTGGGTGGATCACTTGAGGCCAGGAGTTCGAAACCAGCTTGGCCAACATGGTGAAACCCCATCTCTATTAAAACAAAAACAAAAACGAAACATATTTTTTAACCTATGGACCACACTGGATATCATTGTTTTCCTTCCTGAAGTTTAAGAAAGACATCAATTATGAGATCCATTAAACTCAGTGAACCCCAGGAAGAGTAAAACCAAAGAAGATTACATCACGTCAAAGTACTGAAAACAAAAGAGGAAAGGCGACAACAAAAAGACACATTCCATTCAAGGTGATGATCAAAATCACAGTGGGATGGCTAACTTCTCATCAGAAACAATGGCAAAACAAAGGCAATGGAATAAAATATTCCATTAAATATTCCAATAAAATATGCTGAAAGGACAAAAACCGAGGCAGCTAAGAGTTTTGTGTCCATCAAAATTAATGATTTAAAACTGAAAGTGAAAAATGTATATTTTAGCAGACTAGAAGGGAGTAAGCAGGACCAATACAAATAAGAAAAAAAATTTTAAATTATTTAAAAAGTAGTTCAGAAAATGAAAAGCTGAGATAATTCATTATAAGCAGTATAGAAAATACCAAAAGATATTCTTTAGGCTGAAGTAAAATGATCTGAAATAAAAATCCAGATCTTCAGGAAGAAATGGAGATTAACAAAAAGTAAATGGTGAGCACATGTAAAATGTTATTTTTATTAACTTTTTAAAAAATGTATAAACTGTTTAAGGCAATAATAATAAAGTATTGTAGAGTTCACAACATATGAATAATTAAATGAAATGACAACAATAGCACAAATAGGGTTAAATGGAATTATATTGTAGTATAATTTTATTCTCTATAAAGTAAAATAATACTTGAGGTATATGTAATAAATTAAAAATGCATATTATATTGCAACTGCTAAAAATATATGAGGCATAGTTAAAAAGACAACAAAGTGATGAAATGGAATACTAAAAACTACTTGATTTATCTAAAGGATGTTATAAAAGGTGAGCAAAAGAAACAAAGAAAATATGAGACTAAGAAATTTTTAAAAGTAAAATAGTAGACTTGAAGCCAGTAGTTTAAATAATTACATTAGATTTAATGGAATAAACATACTATCTAAAAAGTAGAGATTGTCAGACTAGATTAAAAAGGAAAAACAAGATCCAAACTATATGCTCTTCAGAGAAGATATCCTCAAAATATAAAAGCATAAAAGATAGAAAGAAAAAAGGTGAAAAAAGACATCTTGTGAAAAACACGGCAAGCAAGCTGGAGTGGCTATCAATGTTACAAAAAGTAGACCTAAACACAAAGAATATTACCAGATATTAAGAAGAACACTTAATAATAATAAAATAGTCAATTAGATATAAGGGCCAAGATGGCCAAATAGCAACAGCTCACTGTTTCACTCCCCTTGAAAGCGGGGTTTGGCTGGGGGAGGGAGCTGCCCCAGCCAAAAGGAGCCAGGAGGGACTGTGCTACCTGGCCCTGGTACTATGCTTTTCCCATGGCTTTTTGCAATCTGCAGATCAGAAGATTCCCTTGTGTGCCTATACCACCAGGGCTCTGGGTTTCAAGCACAAAACTGGGCAGCTGTTTGGACAGACACTGAGCTAGCTGCAGGAGTTTTTTTTATACCCCATTGGCACCTGGAACCCCAGAGACAGAACTGTTCACTCCCCTTGAAAGGGGGCTGAAGCCAGGGAGTCAAGTGGTCTCACTCAACGGGCCCCACTCCTACGGAGCCCAGGAAGCTAAGAACCATTGGCTTGAAATTCTCACAGCCAGCACAGCAGTCTGGAGTCAACCTGGGACGATTGAACTTGGTGGGGGGATGGGGGAAATCCACCATTACTGAGGCTTTAGTAGGTGGTTTCCCCTGACAGTGCTAAGGAGACTTGGAGGTTTAGACTGGGCGGAATTCACCACAGCACGGCTAAGTGGCTGTGGCCAAACTGCTTCTCTAGATTTCTCCTCACTGGCCCGGGCATCTCTGAAGAAAATGCAGCTGCCCCAGTTAGGAGCTTACAGATAAAACTCTCATCTCCCTGGGACAGAGCACCTGGGGGAAAGGGCAGCTATGAGCACAGCTTCAGCAGACTTAATCTTTCCTGCCTGCTGGCTCTGAAGAGAGCAGCTGATCCTGACAAGGGGGATTCTCCCAGCACAGCGCTTGAGCTCTGCTAAGGGACAGACTGCCACCTCAAGTGGGTCCCTATCCCCATGCCTCCTGACTGGGAGCGACCTCCCAACAGGGGTCGACAGACACCTCATACAGGACAGCTCCAGCTGGCATCAGGCTAGTGCCCCTCTGGGATGAAGCTTCCAGAGGAAGAAGCAGGCAGCAATCTTTGCTGTTCTACACCCTCCACAGGGTCTGGAGTGGACCTCCAGTAAACTGCAGCAGACCTGCAGCAGAGGGGCCTGACTGTTAGAAGAAAAACTAACAAACAGAAAGCGTCAACATCAACAAAAAAGACCCCCACACAAAAACCACATCCAAAGGTCATCAGCCTCAAAGATCACAGGTAGATAAATCCATGATGATGAGGAAAAAACGGTGCAAAAATGCTGAAAATTCCAAAAACCAGAATGCCTCTTGTCCTCCAAATAATTGCGACTCCTCTCCAGCAAGGGAACAAAACTGAATGGAGAATGAGACCGATGAACTGACAGCAGCAGGCTTTAGAAGGTGGATAGTAACAAACTCCTCTGAGCTAAAGGAGCATGTTATAACCCAATGCAAGGAAGCTAAGAACCTTAATGAAAGGTTACAGGAACTGCTAACTAGAATAATCAGTGTAGAGGGGAACATAAATGACCTGACAGAGCTGAAAAACACAGCATGAGAACTTCATGAAGCATACACAGTATCAATAGCTGAATTGATCAAGCGGAATAAAGGATATCAGAGATTGAAGATCAACTTACTGAAATAAGGTGTGAAAACAAGATTAGAGAAAAAAGAATGAAAAGGAATAAACAAAGCCTCCAAGAAATATGAGAGTATGTGAAAAGACCAAACCTGCAATTGATTGGTTTACCTGAAAGTGATGGGGAGAATGGAACCAAGCTGGAAAACACACTTCAGAATATTATCTGGAGAACTTCCCCAACCTAGCAAGACAGGCCAACATTCAAATTCAGGAAATACAGAGAATACCACTAAGATACTTGCTGGGAACTGGCCTTAAAAGAAATTGGTCACAAACAAAATATCTACAGCTCTGTAACATACTCATGATGGCAGTGACACACATTGCTGGAGGTTGTTGGTTTACTGGAGTGAGGGAAAGAAATACCTGACCCGTACAGGTCAGAAGACCACTTAAAGGTGTTCCAGAACACTGCTAAAGCAGTGTTAAGAGGAAAATTTCTGGCACTACATGCCCGTGTCAGAAAGCTGGAAAGATCTGAAATTGACACTCTAACATCACAATTAAAAGAACTAGAGATGCAATAGCAAACAAATTCAAAAACTAGCACAAGACAAGAAACACAAGAAATAACTAAGATCAGAGCAGAACTGAAGGAGACAGAGACACGAAAAACCCTTCAAAAAAAAAAATCAATGAATCTAGGAGCTGGTTTTTTGAAAAGACTAAGAAAATAGAATGCCAGCTAGACTAATAAAAAAGAAAAGAGAGAAGAATCAAATAGAAACAATAAGAAATGATAGGCCAAGCACAGTGGCTCATACCTGTAATTCCAGCACTTCGGGAGGCCAAGGAGGGTGGATCACTTGAGGTCAGGAGTTTGAGACCAGCCTGGCCAACATAGTGAAACCTCATCTCTATGAAAAATACAAAAAAAATAGCTGGGCATGGTGGCATGCACCTGTAATTTCAGCTATTCAGGAGGCTGAGGCAGGAGAATTGCTTGAACCCAGGAGACAGAGGTTGCAGTGAGCCGAGATCACACCACTGCACTCCAGCCTGGGTGACACAGAGAGACTCTGTCTCAGAAGAAAAAAAAAAAAAACATAAAGGGGATATCATCCCTGATCCCACAGAAATCCAAACTATCATCAGAGAATACTATAAACACCTCTATGCAAATAACTAGAAAATCTAGAATAAATGGATAAATTTCTGGAAACTTACACCCTCCCAAGACTAAACCAGGGAGAAGTCGAATCCCTAAATAGTCCAGTAACAAGATCTGAAATTGAGGCAGTAATTAATAGCCTACCAACCAAAACAAAACAAAACAAAAAAAAACAAAACAACAACAACAAAAAACAAGGACCAGACGGATTCACAGCCGAATTCTACTAGAGGTACAAAGAGGAGCTGATACCATTCCTTCTGAAACTATTCCAAACAATAGAAAATGGGGGACTCATCATCTTGATACCAAAAGCTGGCAGAGACACAACAACAACAAAAAAAAAAAAAAAAGAGAGAGAGAGACAGAGAAGAAAAAAAAAAGAAAAAAAGAAAATTTCAGGCCAACATTCCTGATGAACATTGATGCAAAAATCCTGAATAAAATACTGGCAAACTGAATCCAGCAGCACATCAAAAAGCTTATCCACCACGATTAAGTTGGCTTCATCCCTGGGATTCAAGTTTGGTTCAACATACTCAAATCAATAAATGTAATCCATCACATAAACAAAACCAATGACAAAAACCACATGATTATCTCAATAGATGCAGAAAAGGCCTTCAATAAAATTTAACATCCCTTCATGCTAAAAACTCTCAATAAACTAGGTATTAATGGAACATGTCTCAAAGTAATATGACAAACCTATGGCCAATATCATATTAAATGGGCAAAAACTGGAAGCATTCCCTTTGAAAATCGGCACAAGACAAGGATGCCCTCTCTCACCACTCCTATTCAGCATAGTATTGGAAGTTCTGGCCAGAACAATAAGGAAAGAGAAAGAAATAAAGGGTATTCAAATAGGAAGAGAAGATGTCAAATTGTCTCTGTTTCCAGATGACATGATTGTACATTTAGAAAACCTCATCTCAGCCCCAAAACTCCTTAAGCTGATAAGCAACTTCAGCAACATCTCAGGATATAAAATTAATGTACAAAATCACAGGCCTTCCTAAACACCAATAATAAACAAGCAGAGAGCCAAATCATGAGTGAACTCCCATTAACAATTGCTACAAACAGAATAAAATACCTAGGAATACGACTTACAAGGGATGTGAAGAATCTCCTCAAGGAGAACCACAAACCACTGCTCAAGGAAATAAGAGAGGACACAAACAAATGGAAAAACATTTCATGCTCATGGATAAGAAGAATCAATATTGTGAAAATGGCCATACTGCCCAAAGTAATTTATAGATTCAATGCTATATCCATCAAGCTACCATTGATTTTCTTTGCAGAATTAGAAAGAAACAACTTTCAATTTCATATGGAACCAAAAAAGAGCCCGTATAGCCAAGACAATCCCAAGCAAAAAGAACAAAGCTGGAGGCATCATGCTATCTGACTTCAAACTATACTACAAGGCTACAGTAAGCAAAACAGCATGGTACTTGTATCAAAACAGATATATAGACCAATGGAACAGAACAGAAACCTTAGAAATAACACCACACATCTGCAGCCATCTGATCTTTGACAAAGCTGACAAAAACAAGCACTGGGGAAAGGATTCCCTATTACCTATAAATAGTGCTGGGGAAATTGGCTAACCACATGCAGAAAACAGAAACTGGACCCCTTCTTTACACCTTATATAAAAATTAAATGTAAAATTTAAAACCATGAAAGCCCTAGAAGAAAACTTAGGCCATACCACTCAGGACAGGCATGAACAAAAACTTCATGACTAAAACTCCAAAAGCAATTGCAACAAAAGCCAAAATTGACAATGGGATCTAATCAAACTAAAGAGCTTCTGCACAGTGAAACTATCATCAGAGTGAACATGCAACCTACAGAATGGGAGAAAATTTTTGCAATCTATCCATCTGACAAAGGTCCAATATCCAGAATCTACGAGAAACTTAAACACATTTACAAGAAAAAAACAACGCCATCAAAAAGTGGGCAAAGGAGATGAGCGGACACTTCTCAAAAGAAGTCATGTATGCGACCTACAAACATGAAAAGGCTCATCATCAGTGGTCACTAGAGAAATGCAAATCAAAACCGCAATGAGATAAGCATCTCACGCCAGTTAAAAGGGTGATTTTTTTTTAAAATTACTAATTGCTTTTTTTTTTTTTTTTTTTTGTCTTTTTGTTTTTTTCCTTTTTGTGGAGAACGGGGTCTTGCTATATTGCCCAGGCAGGTCTCGAACTCCTGGGCTCAACTATCCTCCCGCCTCTACCCCACTGAGAGCTGGGATTACAGGCGTGAACCACAGTTTCTTAATAAAATAAAACAAAAAGCAGAAAAAAACCTCCAAAATTCAGTAGCTTAAACACAGCAATCAGCCCGCAAACCACACAAAACGCTACTACTTTCTTTAAACTCTGAGATGAGTGAAGCTTCATAGAGACCCCGAAAAATCGCCAACACCCACCATATTCGAAGTCGTCATTTCAAAGTATCTGAAAAAGTTTACAATAAGCAATAACCGAGACTCAGATAAACCTCATTGACTACAATACTGCCACTGCGGAAAAATAAAACGTTAAGTCGCTCGCCCCACTCCCCCACGGATGATAACTCCCGTTTCATTGAGGGTGAGTGCCTGCCAGCACGTCCCTGGATATGACGTATTCCCACGCCAGTAGCTGTATTTAAAGCCCATCTGCATTGTGGGCTTTAAATGCATGTGGGGTTCTTGTTGTTGCATATCTCAGGTCAAATATTCAGATTTTGGAAAGGGTAAAAACGTTCGCTTGGGACGCTAAGGAATCTTATGCAAATCAAACTGACGTCACAGGTTGACTCGGTTGAGACTCGAATTTTGAGCGAGGAGAGTGAGCGGTGGGAAAGTGAACCGCAGAGCGCAGAGGGACGACCAGCTGTGCTCCACGCTGCAGAAACGGCAGGTGGGGAGAGTTTAAGTGGAGATCACCGCAACAGCAATTTCGACTTACAAACGCAAAGCGCTTTTCTGGTAACTGATGGGGCAACTAGGCAGTATGTTGGTTGCTACTCTTTCTATCTCATAAGCTGAAAAGAACCTGTTTGTTAATATTGGAATATTCAGTCTCCGTAGAGAAAAATGCCAGTGCCGACTATATTCCAAGTCGTCGCCACGGGGTATTGGGAAGATTTTTCAATGAGCAATAATCGCGTCTCGGATAAACCTCATTGGCTATGATACTGCCACTGCGCAAAGCTAGAAAGGCGATTATTAACAGGAAATAACAGATGCTGGTGAGGCTGTGGAGAAATAGGAACGCTTTTATACTGTTGGAGGGAGTACAAATTAGTTCAACCATTGTGGAAGACAGTGTAGTGATTCCTCAAGGATCTAGAACCAGGAATACCAATTCACCCAGCAATCCCATTACTGGGTATATACCCAAAAGATTATAAATCATTCTACTATAAAGACATATGCACATATATGTTTATTGCAGCACTGTTTACAATAGCAAAGACTTGGAACCAACCCAAATGCCCATCAATGATAGATTGAATAAAGAAAATCTGGCACATATCCACCATGGAATACCATGCACCCATAAAAAAGAATGAGTTCATGTCCTTTGCCAGGGACATAATGAAGCTGGAAGACATCATTCTCAGCGAACTAACACAGGAACAGAAAACCAAACACTGCATGTTCTCACTCATAAGTGAGAGTCGAACAATGAGAACACATGGACACAGGGAGGGGAACATCACACACCAGGCCTGTTGCACGGTGAGGAGCAAGGGGAGAGAGAGCATTAGGACAAATACCTAATGCATGTGGGGTTTAAAACCTAGATGATGAGGGCCGGGAGCAATGGCTCACTCCTATAATCCCAGCACTTTGGGAGGCCAAGGCGGTGGATCACAGTCAGGAGTTCGACACCGTCCTGGCCAACATGGTGAAACCCCGTCTCTACTAAAAATACACAAATTAGCCAGGTGTGGTGGCGCGGGCCTGTAGTCCCAACTACTCGGGAGGCTGAGGCAGAAGAATCTCTTGAACCCATGAGGTGGAGGTTGCAGTGAGCTGAGATTGCCCTATTGCACTCCAGCCTGGTGACAGAGCAAGACTCCATCTCATAAAAACAAAACAAAACTAAAAAACTAGATGAAGGATTGATAGGTGTGGCAAACCACCGTGGCACATATATAACTATAGAACAAACCTGTATGTTCTGCACATGCATTCCAGAACTTAAAGCAAACTAAAAAAAAATTTTTTTTTGAGATGGAGTCTCGCTCTGTCACCTAGGCTGGAGTGCAGTGGCGCAATCTCAGCTCACTGCAACCTCCGCCTCCTGGGTTCAAGCAATTTTCCTGCCTCAGACTCCTGAGTAGCTGGGATTACAGGCACATGCCACCATGCCTGGCTAATTTTGTATTTATAGTAGAGATGGGGTTTCACCATGTTGGTCAGGCTGGTCTCGAACTCTTGACCTCATGATCCACCTGCCTCGGCCTCCCAAAGTGCTGGGATTACAGGAGTGAGCCACCACGCCTGGCCCTAAAATTTTTTTTGAAAAAATAGTCAGTTAATACTGAGGACATTAGAATCCTACATGTATAGAGATTGGAAATACATTAAAAATCAACGTAAGTAGAAGAAGAAAGAAAGAAATCTGCAAATATATTTGGAAGGGATTTGAACAATTCTCTCCTAGTAATTAATAGAATTAGCAGACCAAAAAAGTAAGAATCAGAATAATTAAACAATAGTCTTAATCAGCTTGACCTAATTAATATGCAGAGTAATATACTTAACACTTGTAGAATACATAATCTTTATTTTTTTTTTATTTTTATTTTTTGAGACAGGGTCTCATTCTGTTGCCGAGGCTGGAATGTAGTGGTGTGGTGACCACTCATCACAGCTTTGACCTCCCCAGGCCCAGGTGATCCTCCCACCCTGGCCTACTGAGTAGCTGGGACTACAGGAACATGCCACCATGACTGGATAATTTTATTTATTTATTTATTTATCTATTTATTGAGATGGAGTTTCACTCTTGCAGCCCAGGCTGGAGTGCAATGGCACAATCTCAGCTCACCACAACCTCCACCTCCCACATTCAAGTGATTCTCCTGCCTCAACCTCCCAAGTAGCTGGGATTACAGTCATGTGCCACCACACCCGGCTAATTTCGTATATTCAGTAGAGACAGGGTTTCTCCATGTTGGTCAGGCTGGTCTCAAACTCCTGACCTCAGGTGATCCAGCCACCTCGGCTTCCCAAAGTGCTGGGTTTACAGAAGTGAGCCACTGCACCCAGCCATTTTAAAAATTTTTCATAGAGATGGAGTTTTGTCATGTTGCCCAGGTTGGTCTCAAACACCTGGGCTCAGGCAATCCACCCAGCTCAGCCTCCCAAAGTGCTGGGACTACAGGTGTGAGCCACCATGCCCGGCCACAAAATACATATTCTTTTCAAACGAATAAGGGACATACATCAAGATAGACTAGATGATGCCAGTTAAAACAACTTCATAAACTCAAAAGGACTTAACCACTTACAGAATATTTTCTAGATCATGAAATTAAATTAGAAATAAAAAACAAGTAATATAATATAGCTAAAGCTTCTCCAAATACTTGGGAATTAACCAACACAATTATAAATAACCATGTGTTGACCCGGCATGGTAGCTCATGCCTGTAATGCCAGCACTTTGGGAGGCCGAGGCGGGCAGATCACCTGAGGTCAGTAGTATAAGACCAACGTGGCCAACATGGTGAAACCCCGTATCTACTAAAAAATACAAAAATTAGCCAGGTGCGGTGGTAGGCACCTGTAATCCCAGCTACTCGGGAGGCTGAGGCAGGAGAATTGCTTGAACCTGGGAGGTGGAGGTCACAGCAAGTCTGCCTCTGTCTCAAAAATAAATAAATAAATAATTAAAATAATTAAAAATAACCGCGTGCCAAAAAGAAACCACAAGAGATATTAGAAAATATTTTACACTAAATAACAATATGAATACATATCAAAACTCATGGGATGCAGCTAAAACAGTGCATACAGGAAAATTTATAGGTTTACATTCATATATTAGAAAAGAAAATATGTTTAAAAGCATAATTTAAGTTACTAAATAAAAATAACAAAAAATTAAACTTGTAGAGGAGAAAAATATTTAAGAGTAGAAATTAATAAAATAGAGAACAGATAAATAAGGAAAATCAACAAAGCCAAAAGTTGCATTTTTTTTTTTAAGAGATGGGGTTTCACCATGTTGATCAGGCTGGTCTCGAACTCCTGACCTCGTGATCCACCCACCTCAGCCTCCCAAAGTGGTGGGATTACAGGCATGAGCCACTGCACCCAGCCTCAAAAATTGCATTTTTAAAAATTTGTGAAACTGATCAAAAAGGAGCAAAAACTTAAATTATAAATATAAGAAATAGGAGGAGAGATACCTACAATTATCACTGACATTAAAAGCATATTAAGAGGCCTGGCATAGTGGCTTATCCCTGTAATCCCAGCACTTTAGGAGATCAAGGCGGGTGGATCACTTGAGGTCAGTAGTTCAAGACCAGCCTGGCCAATGTGGTAAAACTTTGTCTCTACTAAAAATACAAAATTTAGCCAGGCATGGTGGAGTGCACCTGTGGTCCCAGCTACTTGAGAGGCTGAGGGATAAGAGTTGCGTGGACCCAGGAGGTGGAGGTTGCAGTGAGCTGAGATCATGCCATTGGATTCCAGCCTGGGTGACTGAACAAGACTGTATCGTAAAAAAAAAAAAAAAAAAAAAAAGATATTAAGGGAGTAAAGTTAACAAATTGCCAACAATTTGACAACTTGATTAAATGGACAATTCAATGAAAATAAAGCTTACTAAATTGACACACAAAAAAAGAAAATTGAAATAGCCCTATATCTAAAAAAAAAAGTAAGTCTATAATTTAAAACTCAAAATTTCCATCCCAGATAATGAATTTTGTTAAGCATTTAAGGAAAAAAATACCAATTTTATCACAAACTAGCCTATAAAATAAAGTGTGGCTGGGCAGGATAGCTCACACCTGTAATCCCAGCACTTTGGGAGGCTAAAGCTGGAGGATCGCTGGAGGCCAGGAACTTGAGGCAAGCCTAAGCAACATGCAAGACCCCATTTCTACAAAACATAAAATAAAAGAAAAACAGCCAGGCATGGTGGCATGTGCCTCTAGTCCCAGCTACTTAGGAGGGTGAGGCAGGAGAATCCATTCAGCCCAGAAGTTTGAGGTTGCAGTGAGCCATGATCATGCCGCTGCATTCCAGCCTGGGCGACAAAGTGAGATTCTGTCCCAAAAAAATAAATGAGTAAATAAATAAATAAAATAAAAAGCAAAGGACCAAATATAGTTGGGAAAATATGGAAGAAGAATAAAGGTGAACGAGTTATACTATCTGATTAAGAGGCTGACTGTATTAAAATACACTATTAGGCTGGGCACAGTGGCTCACACCTGTAATCCCAGCACTTTGGAAGCCCAAGGTGGGCAGTTCACGAGGTTAGGAGTTTGAGACTAGCCTGGCCAACATGGTGAAACCACATCTCTAATTAAAAAACAAAAACAAAAATTAGTCAGGCATGGTGGTACCCACCTGTAATTCCAGCTAGGCGGGAGGCTGAGGCAGGAGAACTGTTGGAACCTAGGAGGCATAGGTTGCAATGAGCTGAGATAGGGCCACTGCACGCCAGCCTGGGTGACAGAGCAAGACTCCATCTCAAAAAACCAACCAACCAAAGAAAAAACGAAAATAGTGTAATTGGAATGTTGTAACATGAAGGAAAAATGATTGAGGGTGAATACCCCACTCTCCGTGATGTGATTATTTCACATTGCATTTTCATATCAAAATATCTCATGTACTCCATAAATACATACACCTACTATGTATCAACAAAAATTAAAAATCAGGCTGGGCATGGTGGTGGCTCACACCTGTAATCCCAGCAGTTTGGGAGGCCGAGGCAGGTTGATCAGTTGAGGCCAGGAGTTCGAGACCAGCCTGGCCAACATGGCAAGAACTCATCTCTACCAAAAATAAGAAAATTAGCTGGGCATGGTGGTACACCTATAGTCCCAGCCATTCGGGAGGCTAGAGCAGGATAATTGCTTGAACCTGGGAGGGAGGTTGCAGTGAGCCACGACTGCACCATTGCACTCCAGCCTGGGTTACAAAGTAAGACTCTGTCTCAAAAAAATTAATTAATTAAATAAAATAATAAAAAAGAATGACTGTAATGCTGCTGTAATTAAGAGAGTGTGTTATTGGCATAAAATAGAGAAACTGATTAAGGGAACAAAAGAGAGCCTAGAGAAAGACAGAGAAATATATAGTAAATTTATAGTAAGTTAATATACCACAGGGAGCCAATGAGTTTTGATGGTAAAAGGAAAACCATGTCAACAAATAGTGTTGGAAAAACTAGATGATCAAATGAGGAAAATGTAAAAAACTTTTATTCTTCTTATACATACATAAAAATTAATTTGAGATAGATCATACACTTTAATATAAAGACTAAAACCATGAAACTTTTTTTTTGAGACAGAGTTGTCCAAGCTGGAGTGCAGTGGCATTATCATAGCTCACTATAGCCTCAACTTCCCAGGCTTGAGTAATCCTATTGCCTCAGCCTCCCAAGTGACTGGTACTACAGGTGTGTGCTACCACACTGGGCTAATTAAAAAAAAATGGTTTTTTTTTGTCTAGATGGGGTATCACTGTGTTGCCCAGGCTGTATCAAACTCCTGGGCTCAAGTAATCTGTCTGCCAAGGACTCCAAAAATGCTGGGATTACTGACATGAGCCACCACATTCTGCCCATAAAACTTCTTAAGGAAAACTTGGGAGAATATCTTCACAGTCTGGCAGAGGCAGATTTATTAATATCAGTACACAGAAGACACTAGCATAAATTAAAAAATGAATTAGTTGGACTTCAGAAACAAAACTCATGCTCATTAAAATACTGTATTATAAAATTAAAATACTAAGTGTTGGCAACGATCAGAGCTCATTCTCTCTCTTTCCTGTATGTTTTGGGCATGGCCAAGGCAGACTCCTCTCTGCTAGAACTTTACCATGATGGAGATATTAACACCTACACCTGGGTTTTGTTCTTGAATAATGAGAATTTGGCAATTATGCATTTTCAAGGTTCCATTAATTTTCTTCCCATAAGATATTCCCCTACTAAACTCTATGCTGTTCAGTGCTACTGATATGTATGTGACACTGCCTCCCTTCCAGGTCACTTAGCACCCAAATTTCAGCTTACATCACTCAATCTGGTGTCATTGCAGAGGGAGATTAAGGCCAGGTGGGATAAGCCAGCAGGCTTTGTGGAAGAGAGAACACCTACTGCCCAGGAGGCTAAGCCCAGGCGATTGAGCCCACAGGTGGCTACCCTGAGCTGAGGAGTCTACTGCTGTGTTGATCTCACCTAGACCTTGGGATCTGTCAGGCCAGGTGCACTCAGAGAGCCCCAACTAGAGTCACCAGGGACACCCACCTTGCTCACAACTACAAGGGACACCTTGCTGGGACCTTATGTTCTTACTACCATGAAGCCTGCCTCCTGCAGCTCCACAGATTCATTCTGCATTGGACTGAGCCTCACGGGAAACCCACCTCCTCAGCCTCCTGACCTGTGGACAGGGCACAGGCAATGGTACCGAGGTGGAGCTCAGGGTTTTCCCCTTTAGTACAGTTATTAGCCTAGTGGCTAACTGAAAATCCCACCAAAAAAGGCAAGCGGAAAGGCACTGTTAACATTGCTCATAAATCACAGGTACCAGAGTGAGAGAAAAGTGATGGCCATTTTCTAGATAATAAGCCAGTCAGACAATGCATAGCTCTCCATTATTTTACTGTAAATCAAAATGAATTTGTACACTTTCTTTTAAAAACAGCACTTACCTAAAGCATGTTCTTGACCTCAAATCTTTTTCCATTGTCTATATACAAAACAGTAAAATGGTCACAATTTAACCAAAGGTGTTAAGGGTTTTGTCATTGTTTATTCACATGTGATTATATGAAAAAGTTGGTGTAATGAGGATTTGCTACCTGTAAGGCAAGTTTGCATAGAATACTACCTAGCTAGGCCAGGCACAGTGGCTCATGCCTGTAATCACAGATACTTGGAAAGCTGAGGCAGGAGGACTGCTTGAGGTCAGGAGTCCAAGACCAGCCTGGGTCATAGAGCAAGTTGTAGGGATCAATTGAGGTCAGAAGTCCAAGAACAGTGTGGGTGATAGAGTGGGATGAACTTTTTTTTTTTTTTTTTGAGACAGAGTCTTGCTCTGTCACCCAGGCTGGAGTGCAATGGCACGATCTCAGCTCTGCCTCCTGGGTTCAAGCGATTCTTCTGTCTCAGCCTCCTGAGTAGCTGGGATTACAGGTGCACACCACCATGCCTGGCTAATTTTTGTATTTTTAGCAGAGATAGGATTTCACCATGTTGGTCAGGCTAGTCTCGAACTGACCTCATGGTTTGCCCATCTTGGCCGCCCAAAGTGCTGGGATTATAGGCATGAGCCACTGTGCCTGGCCTAAGGTTTCTTTCTTTTATGAATCCTTTGAGGTTGAGTAGGGTATGCATTTACATTGAAGGCCTTTTCCACAGTCCATACACTGATATGGCTTTTCTCTACATGCATCCTTTGATGTTGAATCAGATATGCACTCTGCCCAAAGGTTTTCCCACACTCATTACATTTTTAGGGTTTCTCTTGAGTCTGAGTTCTCTGATGTTGATCGAGATGTCTACTTCTGCTGAAAGATTTGTCACATTCTCTGCATTTATAAGGTTTATCTCCAGTATGAATTACCTGGTGTTGAGTAAAGTGTGTATTCCATCAGAAAGTCTTCCTATATTCATTACATTCAAAGGGTTTTTCTTCAGTATGAATCCCTTTATATTGAATAAAGGATGATCTATGGCTATAGGCTTTGCTACATTCAGTACATTCATAGGGCTTCTCTCCAGTATGTGTTCTCAGATGTAAAGTAAGTTGAATACTCTGGGTAAAGGCTTTTCCACATTCTTTACATTCAAAGTATTTTTCCCCAGTATGAATCCTCTTATGGTACATTAGGGATGAACTAAGACTATAGGTTTTAACACATTCAACACATTCATGTGGTTTCTCTCCAGAATGAGTTCTTATATTACGAGTAAGTTGAATGAATGCTCTGAATAAAGGCTTTGTCACATTGATTACATTCATAGGATTTCTCCCCACTATGAGTTTTCCAATTCAGAGAAAGATATGAACTTTGCTTAAAGGCCTTCCCACATTGATGACATTCATAAGTCTCCTGTATGAATCCTCTGATGTTGTGTGAGGCATGCACTTTGGCTGAAGGCATTCCCACATTCACCACACTCAGCACTTTCCTCCAGTATGAGTTCTCTGATGTAGAATAAGGGATGAGTCCCAGCTGAATGATTTTCCACAGATATTACATTCATATAATCTTTCAACTGTGTGACATCTTTCATGTTATGTAAGGTGTGTTCCCCTGCTAAGAGATTTCTCACCATGTTTGCATTTGAAAGCCTTTTCCCTAGTACCAAATTTTTGCTATCTAATAATAATGTCCAGGTTATCTCCAGCATGAGTATGCTGGTGTTGAGTAAGATCTGAGACACAGATAAAGTATTTCCCACATTTGTCACATTTGTATGGTTTCATTTCCCCCCCCAGGTAGATTCTCTGATGATTACTTAGATCTAGGTTATGTGAAAAGTGACTATCATCACTGTCATCTTTTGGCACCATTTTGCCTGAAGAAAATTTGTTTTGAGTATCAAAAGATAGCAGTCTGAACTTTTCTTCAAATCCATTATATTTGTGAATGGTCCCCTGAGTCGGCCCTTTCTTCTGGGCAAATGCTATTTGCTCTAGAGGACTCTCTAAACACTCAAAAGATTCTGTGACTTGTCTTGTGGAATAATGTATTCTAACCTTTTCACCTTTAGTGATTATCATTCCTTGAGAACAATCTTTAAAAATTAGTTGCTTCATATTTGACTCTATAGTTCCAGGTCTGGTCTCCTGGTCTGAAAAAAATTCAAAATGGAAGATACTTGATCATTTACAAAAACAAAGCCCATGTAACATGTTACTATTACTTTTATATTTTGATTTCTCAGATAGAGGTATGTGGCTTTGACTGATTTTGAATGTCAGGCAAGCTAGGGAGCAAGGAAGACATAAACAGGGAGAGATAAGAGGTTTAGAAGTGTTGAAAATGAAGTAAATGAGGACTTCCCTCATGAAATGACTGAAGGGTGAAAACTGGGCCCTTGAGAATGGACAAGGGAACAGTGTTAAGGGGAATCATAGCAATAATTACCAGGCAAGGAAAGGGACATAAACCAGATTCCCCACATGCCTGGATCACAGCGAAATGTCACCAGTAATTCCTTAGCACACAACTTGTTTTTCTGTGTGTTCTTGTAAATTTTCACAATGACTTTCCTGAAACAGCAATTCACCAGGTTTGTAAAGACAGTCCCAGTCCACCCACTCTGCTGCCATCAGCAGTCACTGCTGCAGACACTGCTGAATTGACTAGAGGGACAATCCATACCTCATAAAGTCATCAAGTGATGGGCAGAATGGACACATGCAGAATCTGACATGGGGAAGAGGGCATGAGAGGAAGGCAGGAAAATGAGGAGCACGTGTGAATGGAGGAGTGATTACAGAACTCTTGCTGAGACTGAATACTGCAGGAAGCAGAGAATCACAGTGTGGGTTCTGCAGATGGTGGTCATGGTTACAATGAAGTTTTTAGTGTATTTGACTAATGATGGCATTCAAGATGGCTTAAGAGAAGAGAGGAGGAATAGAGAGTCCCGTCCAAGTGCACATGATGACACAGGCTGACACAGGGCAGTAGTGCACAAGTGATTCTATCAGAACTGAGAGAGACAGAATCCATAGGTGCTGAGGGACATGGAAGGTCAGATGACTAATGGATTTTGAAGCTGAATGGGAAGTGAGAGCTGATGACACAAGTGGAGATATGAGAACAGAAGAGGAGTCTGGGTGCTGGGAGGCAGAGCAGAGAGGCTGAGTGCTGGGAGGCAGGGGAGCTGGTGGTGCAGTGAGCCTTCTGCCCAGGCAGCCATTGGACCTAGTGCCTGCTCCAAGAGGTGAGGGTAAACAGAGAAGAGCAGAAGATGACAGAATTGGGATATGGAGGCATACAAATCAAGGTGCAGTATCAAGGAAACCAACAGGAGAGAGGACATGAGGAAGGAAAGAACCACAGCTAATTCAGGAAAACAAGGATTTCAAAGCATCTTCGGATTGTAGTAGACAGATGGTATCTGCCATGGGATCATCTGTGTAGAACAAAGCATGCAAGAGAGGCTGACGGTCCTAGGAACACTGGAAGGAATGACAGAGAGAGAGAAACAGGTGAAAGCTGCACAATGAGCAACAGAGGGGTGTTCTGTAGAGAGGGAGGAAATGCTGGCAGTACAGACAATGTGTGTACAGCTGAGAGAATGGAGGTGAAGAAGCACAGCCTAGGAGAGGTGGCATGATGGAGGATAAGAACAAAAGCAGCAGTCATGCTGCAGAGCAACATAAGGAGCAAGGGAAGTTTCACGCACAGCAAGCAGCACTAGGGGCGAAGCTGGGCAGCTGCCTGTTCAAGTCCAGCCCTGATTTCCCGGTGGGGCAAGGCTCTGAGGACAGCATCATAGGAATCACTGACTTGCTGCTCAGCCTTGTACATAAGCTCTCAGGACCCCTTTCTGCCTGTTCACCTGGGGAGGGGCTCCTGGGAACTGTTCTCCATACCATCCAGGACAATACATTTTCCTCCAATGGGAGATTACATCAGGCTTGCAGTCCTGGAACCCCGCTTGGGAAAGGTAAGAGGCTTAGGTGTGGGGCTCAGGACAGGTGTGAACCCGGGGCCCTGCCTGTGTTGTTCCCTGACCCTCAGAGACTATACAGCAGGAATGACAGGGATTTGTGGGCAAGCCATAAAAATTCCACAAGCCTGTGTGTCCCATGGAGCAGGAGACCATGACCTCTGAATGTCAAAACACAGCTCCATGGTCAAAGGCCCCAAGTCCTCTGGATTCAAGTCTGGATGGTTGCAGAAGAGCACCCACAGCCTTCTTTCTCCAGCCCCCATTAGCAGTGCAGGGCCCTCTGGTGTGCAAGGTTACACATGTAACTCTGCCAAGTCCAAAACCTCTTTCAGAGTCTGTTGCATCTTTTAAAATTATTCACATTTTCATCAAAATCTATAATGCATCTGTGTTTATTTTATGTACAAATAAACACTTGCCAGCTAAATTTCTTCACTTCTTCTGTTCTCCCCATCAGCTCTGCAGACCCCACAGCTAGCATGTGCCCCAACTTACCCACGGAGGCCAGGTTCCTGTAATTCTCCAGCGTCACCTCTCGATACAACCTTCTCTGAGAAGGGCTGAGGTGCTCCCACTCCTCCCAGGTGAATTCCACGGCCACATCCTAGAACATCACCACTTACTGCAACATGACACACAACAGTGCTAGGCAGTCGGAAGGCCATACATGGCACATCGCAGAGTGTCGCCAAGGCTGTCTCCACAATAAGAGAAAGGCATGTTCACAGAAACCAGAGACATATATCACACTGAAAAAAAGCACAAGCAGTGTTCTCATTCAAGCAAGAACAAGACGGTGATGCGGAGCTCTGCTACTCTAATCATCTCCTAGTTCATGCGAATGCATTAAGACATTCCAACAGAGTAACTACAGCTGGGTAAGCACGAATTGTAAGGATCTGAGACAAGATGTCAAGGTGAATAACATAAATAACAAAGGAATATGTGGGGGATGCATTTATTCAGCGATATGGGCTGAATTGCATCCTTCCCCTAAATTCATGTGTTGAAGCCCTATCCCCTAATGCAACTGTATTTGGAGACAGGGTCTTTAGGAGGTAATTAGATTAAATGAGGTCAGAAGGGTGGGGTCCTAATCCATGATGACTGATGTCCTTATTAGAGGAGAGAGAGACATCAGAAGTCTCATTCTCTCCATGAGTGCAGATAGAAGAGGCCACACAAGGAAACAGTGAGGATGTAGCCCTCTCCAAGCCAGGAGGAGAGGCCTCAGGAGAAACTCTCCTGACAGCACTTCGATCTGTGACTTCCTGCCTTCAGAACTGAGAAAAGATGCATACGTGTTGTTTAAACCATGCAGTCCATGGGATATTGTATGGCAGCTCCAGCAGACTAATAAATTCAGAGTTCAAACATAAAAACCATATATACTCTAGGATACATGTGGTAACGCTATAAGGAAAAGCAAGAAAAAGATTCCAATAACTTCTGATTAGAGGTTACATTTGAAGCAGAAAGAGGGATGAGAATGCCCCGTTCTTCATGTAGACACGGAGCAGTTCACCTTATTATTATTTCACATTACTTGCATGTTATAAATATTACTTAGTATCTATATAACATGTAATAGAACTACTGGAAAGAGAAGTGGGGCCAGGCACGGTGACTCACGCCTGTAATCCTAGCACTTTGGGAGGCTGAGGCAGGCAGATCACTTAAGCCCAGGAGTTCAAGACCAGCATGACTGATGTGGCAAAAACCTGTCTCTATTTTAAAAAATTTTTTAAAAGCCAGGTGTGGTGGTGTGTGCCTGTAGTCCCACACACTTGGGAGTCTGAGGTGGGAGGATCCCTTCAGCCCAGGTGGTAGAGGTTGCAGTGAGCTCTAGCCTGGGTGACAGAGTGACACTCTGTTTCAAAAATAAATAAATACATAAAAATGGGATGTAACGTTAGAAATGAGAAAATATAAATTTATTTCAAGTCAATTATTAAGGTATATTTAATCCCAAACTAAATCTTCGGGAAATGTTTGGCAGATTTAAGAGAGCATTTCTAAAGTATCATGAAAAATAAACGGGTAATAGCACCAGGTCAAGAAAGGATGGAAAATTGAGAACACCCTGACCCATATAAAGAAAGAGAGAGGCTGGACACGGTGGCTAACGCCTGTAATCCCAGCACTTTGGGAGGATGAGGTAGGAGGATTGCTTGAGCCCAGGAGTTTGACACCAGCCTGAGGTAACATAGGGAGACGCCCTCTTTACTGAAAAAAAAAAAGAAAAAAATTAGCCAGGCATGGTGACACATGCCTGTAGCCCTAGCCACTTGGGAGACTGAGGTAAAATGATCACTCAGGTGGTCAAGGCTGCAGTGAGCTATGATTGTGCTACTGGACTCCAGCCTGGGTGAGAGCCTGTCTCTAAAAAACCAAAAAAACCAAAAAACTAAAAAACACTCATCGACGGAGAATAAAAGGTAGACTCCCCACCACATCTTATAAAACCTTATGTTTTATTTTTTTGAGGCAGAGTCTCACTCTGTTGCCCAGGCTTGAGTGCAGTGGCATGATCAGTGTTCACTGCAGCCTCAACCTCCTAGGCTCAAGCGATCCTCCCACTTCAGCCTCCCAAGTAGCTGGGACTACAGGTGCATGCTGCCATACCTGGCTAATTTGTGTATTTTTATAGAGACAGGGTTTTCCCATGTTGCCTAGACTGATCTTGAACTTCTGAACTCAAGCAATTGACTCTTCTCAGCCTCCCAAAGTGCTGGGATTACAGGTGTGAGCCACCGTGCCTGGCCATAAAATCTTAAAAACAAACAAACAAAACCTATAAAAACCTAAGTTTAGGAAAATTTTCCAGTAATTAGAAAATATAAAGACATTCCACTATTAATGTAGTAAAATGGAAAAGTTAAAAATACACCATAACAACACCCAGGATGTAGAGATTATGGGAAATAAACATTGGGATATAAATTATTATTCCTTTTGCAGATGGAAGTTTCACACAATGTATTCAACCGCCTTAAGTGCAGTCCTATCTTTCGTCTCTGGTATCCTACCAGTGTAAATATATTCTAGTAATGTCTAAGTAAATTAATACATTCTACAACATTGGTTATGACAATAAGTTGGAAACAATTTAATGGTGACCCAAAATGGCAAATTGGTTTAATAAATTATGGTACCTCTAGGCCATGGAATACAATGTGGCCAATATAATGATGCCTGCAGATGTATCATGACCTGGAAAGACAATTATGCTTAAATATATTGAAGGAATATGTTCATCATGAATTACATTTAAAAATAAATATGTATATTTTCATATACACAATGTACAGGCGAGCAACTGAAGCTTTATCTGTATTTTCAGTCATTCACCATACTCACATTACAGCCTGAGCCTCCTGTCAGATCAACAGCAACGTTAGATTCTCATAGGAGCACAAACCCTATTGTGAATCACACATGCCAGGGACCTAGGTTGTGCACTTGTGAGACTCTAATACTTGATGATCTGTCACTGTCTCCCATCACCCCCAAATGGGACCATCTAGTTGCAGGAAAACAAGCTTAGGACTTCCACTGAGTCTACATCATGGTGAGCTGTATAATTATTTCATTATATATTTCAATGAGATAATAATAGAAATACAGTGCACCATAAATGAAATGCACTGGAATCATCCCAAAACCATCCCCCTACTTCCTGGTCTGTGGAAAAACTGCCTTCCACAAAACTAGTCCCTGGTGCCAGAAAGGTTGGCGACCACTGATCTTAGCCTTCCAAAGTGCCTGGATTACAGGCGTGAGCCACCGAGCCCGGCCAGGTAGTTATCTCTTAATGGATGCAGAGTTTCTGTTTAGAGTGATGAAAAAGTTTTGGTTATAGCTAGTGGTGATGGTTGAAATTATTATGAATATAATTAATGATACTATATTGTATATAAAACATGACTAGAATAGCAATTTTTTTTTTTTTTTTTGTAGAAACAGTGTTTCACTATTTTGCCCTGGCTCTCCTTGAATTCCTGGGCTCAAATGATCTTCCCATCTTGACCTCCCAAAGTGCTGGGATTAGAATAGCAAATTTTATGTTACAGTTGGCCATCCTCATCTGCAGATTCTATATCATCTATTTCAACAAACTGTTGATCAAAAAGATTCGATTCTGCTGAGAAAAAGTACTATAAAAAAGTTGAAAATAAATAAAAATATACCCATAAAAGTCATACAAATTTTAAAAAACATACAGTATAACTACTTATATAGTATTTATTGTATTAGCTATTATAAGTAATCTAGAGATGATTTAAAGTATATGAGAAGATGTGCATCAGTTAAATGCAAACACTACACCATTTTATATAAGTTACTTGAGCATCTGCAGATTTTGGTATCCTCAGGAGGTCCTAAAACCAATCCCCTATAGAGACCAAGAGATAACTGGATACATTTACCACACACACACAAAAAGCAATGTGATAACCTGTGCATATAGCATTCTATCATTTGGATAAAAAAGAAGTGAACAAGGAATATAAATGCAGGTGGTTGCATGCACATGGATTGTCTCTAAAAGAACACACACAAGGGCCTGGGCTGGTGGTTCATGCCTGTAATCCCCGCACTTTGGGAGGCTCAGGTGGGCGGATCACAAGGTGAGGAGTTCAAGACTAGCCTGGCCAACACGGTGAAACCCCATCTCTACTAAAAATACAAAAATTAGCTGGGCATGGTGGATTCTGTTAATTCCAGCTACCCAAGAGGCTGAGGCAGGAGAATTGCTTGAACCGGGACCCAGGAGGCAGAGGTTGCAGTGAGCTGAGATAGCTGGGAACAGAAGTAGATGTTTGAATTCTGAACTGTGTGCATGCATTATATCCTACAGTTTAATTACTTAAAAAGGAATTTATAGAAATGAATTTAAAAACAACATTATAACCCCAACAAATAAACATGCAAAGGTCAGAAAAGTCAATACATTAAAAAAAAAAATGCCCTCGCCAACTTGGCACCGGCACAGAAAGCAAAGTCCTTGCTGTTACCTATACCTTGTCCATGTCCTCTTCTCCAGGGAGGGGTGCAGGAAGAAAGAGGACACATGAGCACCTGGTCTGTGGAGCTCTCAACTGCCCAGAAGAAATGGTGCACTCCAGCTCAGCACCCAAACAAGGACAGGCAGGCTGTGCCACTTGTGCAGCCGTGGCTCCATGCTCTGAAGAAACAACAGCCTTTGTTCTTGGGTTTCTAGACTTTTCTGACCTCTGTGAGGCACTTAACACAGTGTAGACCACATCTATCTTCTTAGAACCAGCTCCTCCCACAAAGAAAATTTCTGGCCAGATTATTTCAACAATGAGTGCTATCAAACATTTAAGGGTGAAATACGCACTTAACTTCTATCAGAAAATAATAATAAGGGAACGCTTCATAACTGATTTTATGAGGTCAACATACTCCTGATATAAAAATCTAACAAAGCATTATAAGAAAAAAATTAAAGGCCAATCTCATTCACTTAGATGTTAAAATTCTCATCACATATTATTAAATGAAATAGGTATATGTAATATGTGTGTGTGTGTGCGCGTGCGTGCATGTATCATGACCCAGTGAGTTTATCCCAGAAACAAAATGTTGGCTCAACATTAGAAAATTTATTTAATCAAGAAAATGGGTTGGGTATGGTAGCTCATGCCTTTAATCCCAGCACTTTGGGAGGCCAAGGTGAGCAGATCACTTGAGGTCAGGAGTTTGAGAACAGCCTGGCCAACATGGTGAAACCCTGTCTCTATTAAAAATACAAAAATTAGCTGGGCGTGGTGGCACACACCTGTAATTCTAGCTACCAGGGAGGCTGAGGCATGGGAATTGCTTGAATTTGGGAGGCAGATGTTGAACCAAGATCACGCCACTTCACTCCAACCTGAGCAACAAAGTGAGACTCCATCTCAAACCCCCCCTCAAAAAAGAAAAACAAACAAGAAAAGATAATGTATGTAATTAATCACAACAATAGAATAAAGGAGAGAAACGATAAAATAATATGTGCAGAAAAGCATTTCATAAAATTCAACACCAATTCATGGTAAAAATGCTTAGCAAACTAGGAATGAAGTTAATTGACACAAGGCATCTACAAATAATACCTGCAATTCACATCATAATACATAGTGACATATTGAGTGTTTTAACCCTAATATTGGGAAGTAAGTAAAAATGGCTATTCTTGGCTGGGTCTGGTGGCTCACACCTATAATCCTAGCACTTTGGGAAGCTGAGATGGGAGGATTGCTTGAGGCCAGGAGTTCAAAACTAGCCTGGGCAACACAGGGAGACTCCGTTTCTACAGGTAAGTTTTAAAAAAAATTAACCAGAGGGGTTTTCTCTTTGTTCAAATCCTCCCTCCATCTCTGTATGGGGGAGCTGTTTTTTTCTTCATTCCTTCTTTCTTGCCTATTAAACTCTCTGCTCCTTAAAACCACTCCATGTGTGTCCATGTTGTTTTATCTAATTTGACCTGAGACAAAGAACCCTTGTGTTCCTCCACTCATTGGAGCTGTGTCATTTTGGTGCATTGGCTGGGAAAGGGAATTCATTCACCATACTGGTGAGTATGGAGAGAATCTCAACCTTAAATCTATTCTTTAATCTCAAGGCTCTCTTCCAGCTATCCTGTGTCCAAACTTCCTTTCTCTCTCTATCCACAGTCTTTACACTCTCTGTGTGTCTACTATGCAGGAATCTTTACAGTTCAGGGAAACAGGTCTGTTAGAAGAGATCACGAATTCCAGTAAGCCATAACTCAATAAACACTCTCTCTACAGTTACACATGGTATTTCTAAGCCACCTAGTGAAAATAAAAATCCTCTTCATGAGACTCTCTGCGGTACACAGCATCTTCACAATATTTCCATGTTGTGCTTTTCTACTGCTACTTCTGTGGATGGGAAAGCTCTGCTTTTAACAGTTAGAAGTAAAATGTCTCCCACAGCCAGATTTTAGTCCCAGTATTGTCCTATCAGTAGGAAAATGGCCATTCGGTTCCTATGTTCCTTTAAGGCACCTGTTCTGTCTCTGATTAAGACAGTACTTCATTAGCAAGGGGATTTTAAGTCCAGAAATTAACCAGAACAATTTTTCCTATGGGTAAATGTTTTAGCACAGGCCATAACAGCAGGACATAAGAGTTCAATCTAGCATGTCCCCTCCCTTTAAGGGGCCTTGGCCAATTACATGGTTTTTCTTGAAATCTGGAAGGCATCCAGGCCACACAAAGTCTAGGAAGTCAAAGGAAAATAAAAGGCAGAGAACTAAGTATGCTTGGGGAAAGCATGTCTAAGGCCCCAAAGTTTAGTTTTTCTGGTGCCACAGCTTGGAGAGCCATGCCTGCAGTCATGAGCGGCACTTTCAAATAGGTGCCGGGGACCCAGGAACTACAGAGAGAAGATAGTTGAGGGATGCCCCTACTGCTTTCTTCTCCATCCTGCATCACATATCAAAACGAAAGAGACTAAAAGGACGTTTTTATTCTCATTTCTCTTTCTCAATGGGATCATCTTTAACATGCACTCTCCTGGAGTATATTTTAAAGAACTGGGACTCCTTCGACCCTGAAACTTTGAAGAAAAATGGCTTTTCTTTTGCAAAAGGGCGTGGCCTTTTTACTAGACCTTTACAAGCACTGTAATGTCAACCCAACTCTTTTAGCAACCATATCAGGCAGGCCCAGGGAAAACAGTTCCCCAAAATTAAAAAAGTCACTTTCAGGGAAATCATCTGAGAATCCCCCTTATTTGTGGCCCCTTCAAGTTCCCTTCTCATTGCAGGATCTTAGGTAAGTAAAGGGAGACTTAAACTGATTTTCTGACGACCCTGATACGTGTATAGAAGCTTTCCAAAATTTAACTCAGGTATTTGACCTCTCATGGAGGAATGTTAGGTTGCTCCTAAGCCAAACCCTAATTGCAGCTAAAGCAGGGAGCTTTGCAAGCGGAAGAGAATTTTGAAGATGAGCAATATGTCTCCAATAGCAGGTCAAAAGGCAAAAAGCAAATATGGAAGGCAAAGAAATAGGGGAAACCAGCATTCCCAATAAGAAGAGAGGCAGAGCCCCCCTCCTTCTCCCTTCTCCTCCCTCCACCACAAAAAAGAAAAGAAGAGAGGCAATACCTCAACCCTAATTGGAACTCCTTCCTAAGGCGTTTTTCCTTCCTTCGTGGTTTAAAATGGCTTCTATCTCTTTTATAATGTTCTTCCAACCTGGGAAAAGTTAATTTTCCAAACCTTAATATGCTTGGCACAGAGTTAAGCTGGGGGAAGGGAGTTCAGAAGGCTGATAAGCTGGCAAAAGGATAAAAATTTCTTACCAGTCGGGCTTTTGGCTTCTCTCTCCCTGTGCAAAATGGTAAAAGGGATAAGGATTATTGTTTATATTTTCTGTACATTTGCAATTAATGAAAAAGAATTTGTGAGGTTGGTCTTAAGTGGTAGACAATGTGGTGTGCTTTGGATGTCTTTCTGTATGGTTCTGTCAAAGAAAGGGTATCTTAGGTCAGGATGCAGGCCCAGGACCCCATAAGCCTGCTGGTCAAGCCAGCCCAACAAAATGGTCAGTAACAAACTTGTCTACAGGCCTCCATCTTGTTTCATGTCCTTGAAAACATGACCTGTAACCACGTGACAAGACTTTGGTTTAGTCTCTGCCATTTTACAATAGTGGCTGTCTTCTTGTGCTAAGTAGTTCCTGGGTGAGGGCCACAAAATCAGATAAGCCAGTTCATCAATCTGGGTTGTGCCAGCTGATCCATCAAGGGCAGGGTTTACAAAGTATCGTAAGCAGTTATCTTGAGAGCAGTTTAGAGAGCATCAAAATCTTGTAGCCTCCAGCTGCATGACTCCTAAGCCATGGTTTCTCATTTTTTTTTTTTTTTTTGGAGACAAAGTCTCACTCTTGTCCCTCAGGCTGGAGTGCAATGGCATGATCTCAGCTAACTGCAATCTCTGTCTCCTGGGTTCAAGCCATTCTCCTGCCTCAGCCTCCCAAGGAGCTGGGATTACAGGCCCCTCCATCACACCCGGCTAATTTTTGCGTTTTTAGTAGAGATGGGGTTTCATCATATTGGCCAGGCTGGTCTCGAACTCCTGACTTCAGATGAACCGCCCACTTCAGCCTCCCAGAGTGCTGGGGTTACAGGTGTGAGCCACTGCACTTGGCCCATGGTTTCTAATCTTATGGCCAGTTTCTTGGTCTGGTCCCCAGGCAAGAGGGAAGTCTGTCTTTAGAAGGGGCTGTTATCATCTTTGTTTTAAACTATAAATCGTAAACCAGGCTCCTCCTAAAGCTGGTTCAGCCTACGTCCAGGGATAGGCAAAGACAGCTTGAGGGCTAGAAAAAAACGAAGTTTTTTGGTTGGATCTCTTTCACTGTCTCAGTCATAATTTTGCAATGATGGTTTCAAAAGCTGCCTATCCCTCCTTTGAAAATACCTTGTACATTCGTGGTTAAGTAATAACCCAATTAAGAGAGGCCTGAGAGAGATGCCTAACCCCTTGTACTACATGAGGACAGTGAGAAGTTGCCATCTATGAGAAAGGAGGCACTCACCAGACCAGGACCTTAAGCTGGGACTTCCCAGCCTTCATAACTGTGAGAAAGAAATTTAAGTTGTTCATAAGCTACTCGTTTATGATATTTTCTTATAGCACCCTGAATGATTCGGACTAAGATACCTTTGCAGAGGTTATTCTGCACCTTTTTGGTGTAATAAGTATTAACAATGAGAATAACAACTTGTGAATCCAATGAGTCTTTCTAGTGAAACACTGGGCCTGAGGGTGGTAGTGGGATTCCTGATAGAGCAAGCCACAAACTACAAGAAAGTACTCAATATAACAGATAATGCAGACATAATACAAATAGGCATATGAGTATAACGTATACAGAACAGACACATGATAAAGATCCTACATGCAGAACATAGAAAGCACCCTTAAAGCTCAAACACAAGAATACAAACAGCCCCATAAAAAATAGACAAAGAACTTAACCAAATCTTCACAAAAGAAGATACAGCCATAAAAAATAAGATGCTCATCCAGTCACAGTGGCTCACAGCTGTAATCACAGCACTTTGGGAGGCTGAGGTGGGAGGATTACTTGAGTTCAGGAGTTCAAGACCAGCCTGGGTAACATAGCGAGACCCCCATCTCTACTAAAAATCAAAACAATTAGCTGGGTGATTTGGTGTTGCACACCTGTAGCCCCAGCTACTCAGGAGGCTGAGTGGGAGAATCATTTGAGCCTGGGTGGCCAAGGCTGCAGTGAGCCGTGGTTATACCAGGGCACTCCAGCCTGGGTAACACAGCAAGACACTGTTTAAAAAAAAAAAAAAAAAAAAAAAAAAAAAGAGATGGTCATCATCATCAGGAAAATCCAAGTTAAAAAACACAATGAGATACTGCTGTACACAATTACAAGGGCTAAAACTTGAATGACAATATAAAGTGTTGACAAATTTCTGGAGCAAATATTTCTCACACATTGTTGGTGGGAGTGTAAAATGAATCAGCCACTTTGGAAGTTTCAGAGTTTTTTATAAATTTAAACATACTGCTACTTAACTTGTAAAGTTAAACTCCATGACTGAGCAGAACTACTAGATGTTTATCCAAGGCAAATGAAAATGTATATCCACAAAAAGGCCTGTACAGAAATGATAAAGATCTTATATCCATATTTCTTCATAAGAGCTAACAACTAGAACCAACTCAAATGCCCATCAACAGGTGAACAAATAAGCAAACTGTGATAGCTTGATTCAAGGAATACCACTCAATAAAACTCAGCAAACTACTAACATGCATACCCTATGGATGGCCGGGGATATCTGAATGAAAAAAAAAAGCCAGACACAAGAGTACATATGCTATGGTTTGAATTATATAAGGCTGTAAACAAGTTCTATGGTATAGAAATCAGACCAGTGGTTGCTTGCAGTGAGGAATAGCAGGAACTGACAACAAAGAGGCATGAAGGAAGTTTTGGGGGTGTTAAAAATGTTCCCTGCCTTGATTGGGGTGGTAGTTATACAGATCGATACACTGGTCAAAACCCATCAAACTGTACACTCAAAATGTGAATTTTACTGTAGCTAAATTTTACCTTAATGAACTTAATTCAAAAGAAAACCAGCTCCACACCGGCTCCTACAAGCCAGCATCTTCGGTTCCCATCCAACCTCCAGGTCTCACTGCCCATCTCCTGTACCTCTTCCTCAAACCCTGTCCTCCCCGCTACTCTCACTCTTTACTGAAACAGCCTTTCGGCACAGTTCCTTCAGGCCTCTACCCTTCCCTGAGATGTTGGCAACTCCAAAATTCTCCCTCTACTCTGTAACCCTCCCTGGTGCTCTGAATCTGGGGTGGCCTGAATTTCTTCCTCTGGATGTCAACCGAGCCAACATCTGACTCATTACACTTCACCCACATCATCCAAACAACATGTGTCCTCATCTGGGAATGCAACATCTCCATCTGGCAAGCTGTGCAGCCAGAAATGGGAGACTCCAAGGTCAGGCCTTCAGCCTCTACTCCTCAGCCCAAGTCCTACACACTCATCACTCCAAACCCCTTTGACCTATCACCTCCCCAACTGCCACAGCCTCCTCCCTCCTGGAACTACAGGAATGGGCCACCACATCCAGCTACCTAAAAAAAATTTTTTATAGAGATGTGGTTTTGCTATGCTGCCCAGCCAGCTTAGTCTTGAACTCCTGGGCTCAACTGATCCTCTGGCCTCGGCCTCCCAAAGTGTTGAGATTACAGGTATGAGCCACGGCATCTGGCCAAGAATTTCCTTCCTCTGTAAGGATGAATATTTCATTGTATACATACACCACATTTTCTTTATTCATCTGCTGGTAGACTTCACCTCTTAGCTACTGTGAATAATGCTGCTTAGAACATGAATATACAAATATCTCTTGGAGATCTTTCTTTCAATTGTTTTGGGTATATACCCAGAAGTGGGATTGCTGGAGCATTTGGTAATTTATGTTTATGTTGTTTTTTTTTTTTTTGAGGAATTACCATACTGTTTCCCACAGCGAAGGCAGCATTTACATTCCCACCAGCTGTGCACAGGTTCCATTGTCTCTACACCTATACACTTGTTATCTTCTATGTTTTGATAACAGGCATCCTTATGTAAGGTGATCTTTAAACAACTTTGATTGTGAAATAGAAACACAGGATAGTGCAAAAACCTTACCTGGAACAGACAGTTGAAAAGAGAACATTCAGGGAATCACCACACAGATCAAGAAATAAACATTCCTGGCATCCCAGAAGCACCTTCTGCCCTATCCCAGGAAACCATTTCTTTCTTTTTTCGTTTTCTTTTTTTTTTTCTTTTTGAGATGGAGTCTTGCTCTGTTGCCCAGGCTGGAGTGGGTGATTTTGGCTCATGGCAATCTCTGCCCCGGGGCTCAAGCGATTCTCCCGCCTCAGCCTCCCGAGTGGTTGAGATTACAGGCATGCACCACCACACTCAGCTAATTTTTGTATATTTAGTAGAGATGGCGTTTCAGAATGTTGCTAAGCTGGTCTCGAACTCCTGATCCAAGGGATCCACCACTGGGGAACCATTTCTATCACAACCCCTCTCCCTCATTGGCCCACATCCCCCAGGCCTTTAGAGGAATAGTAATTCCTCTGGCTATTACAGTCATAATTTTCTTGTTTATCCTTATAGTTTTATGATTTTTTTTTGTACCACAAGACAATAGAACTCATTTTTGTCAGTTTTTTAACTTTGTAAGTTGAATCACCCTGTATGGATTGTGTGTGCTTCTCTTTTTGCTTAACACTGTGTAGGTAAGATTCATCCCTGTTGTTCTCACAGCTCTCATCCGTGCATTTTTAGTGTAGAATTTCATAGCAGAAAGATTCCCTTTCAGTCTCTTTAAATGCAAATCCACAGACACAGAGCGAAGCTATACCTGTCTTCTCTGGCTCCGGGGCAGGGGTCTCCATGGCCCCCACGGAAGCCTCCCCGGGAGGAGTGGACAGCTCTGTAGCCTCCTGGACCCGGGGCAGGCCCAAATGAGCGAGTCCTGTCCTGGGGCTCAGAGGCCTGCAGCGGAGCCTCGCGGGGCGGCCACGCGCGCTCACAGCTGCACGATCACACGCATGGAGGCTCCTCCCCGCGCCCGGCTGAGGTGGGGCTCAGGCCGGCTCCGCAGACACCCACTCCCCACAGCCGGCTCAGCCCCATGCCCGAAGTGCGAACGCCCCGGCACGCCCCACCCCCACACGCTCCTCGGGGCGAACCCGCGCTCTGAGACCAAGGTGAGGCCCAAAGTTCCGCGGCCCGGAGCCATCGGACGCGGAGCGGCCAGCGGAGAGGTCCCGAGGCAGACAGAGACCGCCGACGGTCTGACGGACGGGCGAGTAAGCGGACAGGACTTCCACAAAAGGACGGCGACTGCCACAAAGAGCAGCCAGCAGCCGCCGCGAAAAAGTACACGGCCGCGGAGCGATCGCGAACCACCGCCCCCCCCCCCGCCCCCAACCCGGGGCCTTTGCGCGGCGCAGGCGTCGGACTCCATTTCGGGCGCCCGAGCCCGTGCTTGCGTCCCGACGGCGACGAGCATGTAGCTCGGCCTTCTGGGAGCGCCAGTCCCGCCAATCTTCTGGCTGCAGTCGGAGCTGAGCTGTGTATCTCCATGTGCTGGACAGTGCGGGGCCGCTGCAGGGGTGTCTAATTGCGGGGTTTTGGGGGGCGATGCCCAGGAACTAAGAATTGCCCTGTCAGTTCGTCCACGTCTCCAGGTGGAATCGGGTGGACCGTGGCCCCTTTTGGAGCCAGACATCTGAGGCCCACGGGAGAGGCCCCCAGAGTGGGGAAAGCCCTAGTCCTGCTCTCAGACAGTCTCGGTAATTCTGACCACAGTCCCCCCTAAGGCGGCAGAGCAGGAGCAGCCCAGTCTTGGCACAGTGTTCTAACTACGGCCGCTTCATCGCTTTAACTCAGGTTCAGCTTTGGCCACAAGCTCTGCTCAGCCACCATCGTCACCACTAGATCTCTGCTGGGCTTCCCTGCTCTGCAGGCCGGCCTCTGGCATGGCCCCAGTTATTCATGAATCTTGGGTTTCACACCCTTATGTGGCATCTCCCATGCTAAATAAGGCTGACCTGTGTAGTAAAAAGAATCTTCTCTTCTCTCTCCTTTTCCTTTTCCTTTTCTTTCTAAAATCTAGACAAGGTCTCTCTCTGTTGCCCAGGCTGGAGTGCAGTGGTGCCATCATGGCTTAAGTGATCCACCCACCTCACCTCCCCTCTTTGGCTTTTTTTTTTTTTTTTTTTTGTGGAGTTGGGATTTACGAGGCTGGTTTCAAACTCTTGAGCTCAAGCGATTTGCCCACCTTGGCCTCCCAAAATGGGATTACAGGCGTGAACCACCATGCCCGACCAAGTGGTTCCTTTTGTGGGTGGCAGTGAGTGCAGAGAGAGTGCCATGAAGGCATTGGGTTCACTAGGAGAGTACAAGGTGGTGGGTCGCTGCCTGCCTACTCCCAGATGCCACACGCTGCCCCTTTACCCCATGTGAATCTTTGTACCTAATCATGTCATTGCCAAGTACCGCTTCTGGAACTTTGTATCTCAGAGAGGAAGAAACAGTCTTCAGGAGAAAGTGTTTGAGGAATCCCTACTGCAGGTGAAGAACTTTGGCATCTAGCTTTGCTACCACTCACATATTTATTAAGAAAGTTAAAAAAAAAAAAAAGAAGAAGGTTGGGCACGGTGGCACTTTGGGAGGCTGAAGCAGCTGGATCACTTGAGGTCAGGAGTTCGATATCAGCCTGGCCAATATAGTGAAACCTCTGTCTCTACTAAAAATACAAAAATTAGCCCTGAGTGGTGGCCAGTGCCTGTAATCCCAGCTACTCAAGAGTCTGAGGCAGGAGAATCACCTGAACCCAGGAGGCGGAGGTTGCAGTGAGTTGAGACTAGCCATTGCACTCCAGCCTAGGTGACAGAGCAAGACTTCCATCTCAACAAAACAAAACAAAACTCAAAGAATGGCTACTCCATAGGTAGAGCAGTGGCATGGGCTGTTCAACTGAGTATACTTATAGTTATTTCTTGATTATATGCTAAACAAAGGGTGGATTATTCATGAGTTTGTTGAGAACGGGGCAAGGATTTCCCTGAACTCCCCTTTTTAGATCATATAGAGTAACTTCCTGACATTGCCATGGCATTTGTAAACTGTCATGGCACTGATGGGAGTGACTTTAAACATGTTGATGTATTATGATTAGCATATAATGATCAGTGAGGACGACCAGTGGTCACTTTTGTCATCATCTTGGTTTTGGTGGGTTTTGCCGAGCTTCTTTACTGGATCCTATTTTACCAGCAGGGCTTTGTGTACCTTGTGATACCAGTCCTTCCCACCTGTCACATCCTGTGACTGAGAATGTCTGATCTCCTGGGAATGCAGCCCAGAAGGTCACAGCCTTATTTTACCCAGACCCTATTCAAGATGGAGTTGCTCTGGTTCAAAGCTTCTGACATGGATGTAACCAATGATGGTTACAGAACTCTAAATATACTAAAACTCATTGAATTGTACACTAAGTGAATGAATTGCACGGTATGTGAATTCTTGTTTTCCTTTTTTTTTTTTTTTTGTAGTGATAGGGGTCTGACAATGTTGGCCAGGCTGGTCTCAAACTCCTGGCCTCAATGACCCTCCCCAGATGCTGAGATTATAGGCATGAACCACTGTGCACAGCCCTTGGGATGTTAATTATATCTCCATAAATATTTTAATTTTTTAAAAAGATGAGATTATAAAATTATTTAAGCCCTCAGAAAGATCTAAGGTGGTGCCTCAGTGAGCCATTCAAACCAAAGAGCTTTTTTGAGACTTTTTAAAAAGAAAATATTTATTGTATTGTTTTCTTACCATCCCTATGATCCCAAATCTCTGAGACTTGTGTTCTCCCTTGATCAAGTCTGCATAAGCCCAAGGTGGAGAGGGGCTTATTTCAAAGATCTGTGGGTGTGAATTTTTGTCTAATGGAGTGGACCTCAATAAAATTCACAGGAGACCCAAACTAATTTTAAAAGAATTGCATTGCCTTCACCGCTACTATGAGGATGTGTTTTCCTGATAGTACCCTGGATTTGGTCTGAGGCCCTCTCTCCCTTTCTTACTTTGAGACCCATTTGCTGGCTGCAAATGCTGGTATAGACCCTTACATAGCCTTCCAATGCTACTTGAAAACCAGGTCATTCTTTAGCACTTCATCTACCTATGATCACACCACTGCACTCCAGCCTGGGTGATGGAGGGTGACCTTGTCTAAAAAACTAAAAATAGGCTGGGCACAGTGGCTCAGACCTTCGTTTTTGGGCAGTTAGAGAACACCAGATGGCACCTTCCACACTACCTGTACATCTCCTCGTCCAAATATATAAGTTCATTAGGTAAATTTACTACTTTCTACTTTACCAAATTACAGTTTTGCTACACTCTCTACCACTCCATAATAAAGTTTCCTCTTCCTCCAGCTTCCAAAACATAGTCTTTGCTCTCCTTCAAGCCCTGACTGGCAGCCTCTTCAAGGTCCATCCTGTTTCTGTCCACTGCTTAATCCCCAACTCAATGTCACATGTTTTAGATTTTTGTTATGGCAGCATTCCACCTGCAGGTACAAAATCCTGTTCTGGCTCTTGGTGCTTCATAACATGCAACTCTAAACTTCTTGCGGTACAATAACCAATGAAAAATGTTCATACATTCTGTTGGTAAGAAGTTGGAACAAGGCATGGCAGGACTAGTTTGTCAGCTTGTCTCTGTCCATGACTCCTGCAACCTCAAATAAATGGAGGCTGGAATTATCTGGAGGTTTCTTCAATCACAGACATGAAGCCTAGGATGGGATCACTTGAGGTCTGGGCGTAGCTAAAATTGCAAACTTGGGAACTTACACCTGGCCTCTCCATTGGCTTGTGCTTCTCATGGCGTAAGAGGAAGCAACTGAAAGGAAGTATCTGCAGAAGAGAGCCTGCAATGAGAAACAAGTAGGGCCGTGTGTGGTGACTCACACCTGTAATCTCAGCCCTTAGGGAAGCCAAGGCAGGAGGATCACTTAAGGCCATGGGTTCGAGACCAGCCTAGGCAACATATGAAACCCTACCTCTACAAAATAAAAGTTTAAAAATTAGCCAGGCATGGTGGCATTGCTTGTATTCCCAGCTGTTTGGAGGCTGAGGTGGGAGGATCATATGAGCCCATGAATTTGAGATTACAGTGAGCTGTGATCACACCACTGCACTCCAGCCTGGGTGACAAAGGGTGACCTTGTCTAAAAAACTAAAAATAGGCTGGGCACAGTGGCTCATACCTGTAATTCCAGCACTTTGGGAGGCCAAGATGGGTGGATCACCTGAGATTAGGAGTTCGAGACCAGCCTGGTCAACATGGCAAAACCCCGTCTCTACTAAAAATACAAAAATTAGCCAGGCATGGTGGCAAGCACCTGTAATCCAGCTACTCAAGAGGCTGAGGCAGGAGAATCGCTTGAACCCAGGAGACGGAGGTTGCAGTGAGCCAAGATTGTGCCACTGCACTCCAGCCTGGAAGACAAGAGCGAAACTCCGTCTCAAGAAAAAAAAAAAAAAAAAAAAAAAAAACTAAAAATAAAATGGGAGATGTACACCTTAGTATGACTTAGTCTCTGAAGTCACATAGCATCCCCCTTTGATCCATTGAAGCCCACCAGATGCAAATGGAGAGGACAGAGATGGAATCTTTCACTGGGAGGAGTGTCAAAAGAATTTGCAGCCATTCTTTAACCTTAACATGGGTGGAATATAAACACCCTCCTGTTGAATCTGGGATGGCCTTGTGACCTGCTTTGATCAACAAAATGTTTTGTTATTTGAGACAGAGTCTCACTCTGTTGCTCAGACTAAAGTGCAGTGGCATGATCTCAGCTCACTGCAACCTCCGTCTCCTGGGTTCAAGCAATTCTTCTGCGTTGGCCTCCTGAGTAGCTGAAATTACAGGAACGAGCAACCATGCCTGGCTAATACTTGTATTTTTAACTGAGACAGGGTTTTACCATGTTGGCCAGGCTGTCTTGAACTCCTGACTTCAAGTGATCCACCCACCTCCTGACCTGAAGTGATCCACCCACCTCAGCCTCCCAAAGTGCTGGGTTTAGAGGTGTGAGCCACTGTGCCTGGTCAACAGAATGTTTTGCTATAAAAGAGTCCAGGTATACTGCTGCAGAGAAAAGCCACATATAAATAGACCAGTGGAGAGGCCACAGAGAGGAGAACTAAGGGTTCCAGCATATACTCAGACAGCAGCCTCCAGCATGCTGGAGCATGGACCTTCCCTCCCTTCTCAGCTGCTAGCTGAATGCAAATGCATGAGTGGATGCAGCTAATGCTGCATTTAGCTGAGACAAACCATCCCTGCTGAGTCCTGCTCAAATTTCTGACTGACAGACTCAGAAGTAAAGAAAATGGTATCTGTTTTCAGCCACTAAGTTTTGGGGTGGATGGTTATGCCGCAATATAGAGCTGAAATACCGCAGCATCATTTGATGTTCTGTTTCGATTTCTAAATCATCTCAAGAAATTCTAGAAACAAGTTTGATAAAATTTAATATTCATTCCTGATTCTCATAGACCAACTGTTAGTATACCAGGCTTTGAAGACACTTCTTTAACTTGAAAAAGAATATATATTATAAACCACCAGCCAGTATTATAACTAATGGAAAAATACTCGAGGAGTTTCTATGAAAATCAAATTAGACAAAGAATTTGGATAAGATTATTACCATTCATCATTATTTGGAAATTTCAAGTGCTCATAATAAGACTCAAGACACAACAATGAGATAGAATGATATGATGTAATATAATATAATGATATAACAAGTTATAGTTATTTTCAGATATATAATTATGTAACTAGAAAATCAAAGAAGCTTAAAATGATGAAATGTAAATAACTCACTGAGTTCAGATAGTAACAAAATATAGAAAACAATACCTTTCCCATTTTCTAGCAATAATGTAAACTATTGCAGAAAAACACTTCCATTTCCAATAGCACCAAAAAAATAAAATCACAACTGTTTATTTCAGTACTCTATTACTGTGTAGCAAACTGCCCCGAAACTCAGTGACTTCGGGCAACAATTTAGTGTTCCTGACAAATCTGTGGGTTGACTGGGCAGTTCTCTGCTACACATGATGTGAGCTGCAGGAATCAGGGACTTCAGTTGAGCTAGAACATCAAAGAGCAAACATGCACTACATTGAAAGGGATTTTCTCCAGGATGCATTCTTGAATACTGAATAAATGCTGACCTATGACTACAGGCTTTCCCACATTCCGCACCTTCATAGAGTTTCTCTCCGGTATGCATCTGAGATGTCACGTAAGCCACGTTTTCCCTCCTGTGAGTGAAACCTTATGACATGATGAATGTGGAGAGCCTTTACTCATACTTTTTCCCCTAATTAACATCAAAAACTATACACTGGAGAAAATCTTTAAAAATGCGAAGATTGTGAAAATATCTTTCCAGAGGTGTACGTAGTTTGCACAATAAATATACAGAGACATCATGTAAGTATAATGTATGTGGAAAATCCTGCAAATGGGAGTCATCTTTTTTTTTCCTTTTTAAAATTATTATTATTTTTTTAAAGATGGGGATTTGCTATGTTGTCCCGGCTGGTCTTGAATTCCTGGGTTCAAGCAATCCTCCTACTTCAGCCTCCCAAAGTGCTGGGATGAGCCACAGTGCCCAGCCCAGGTAGGACTCATCTTTATCCTATATCAAAGAACTCATACTGGGGGGAAATCCTATAAATATAGAAAGGATAGAAAAGCTGTTTGTTAAAGGACTTACATCATCCACCATCAGATCACTCAGACAAGAGAGAAAACCTATTAATATCATCAATATGGCTGGGCACAGTGGCTCATGCCTGTAATCCCAGCACTTTGGGAGGTCGAGGTGGGTTGATCACAAGGTCAGGAGATCAAGACCATCCTGGCCAACATGGTGAAACCCCATCTCTACTAAAAAATACAAAAATTAGCTGGGCATGGTCACATGCCTGTAGTCTCAGCTCCTCGGGAGGCTGAGGCAGGAGAATCGCTTGAACCCAGGAGGCAGAGTTTGCAGTGAGCCGAGATCATGCCACTGCAGTCCAGCCTGGTGACAGAGCAAGACTCTGTCCCCCTGCTAAAAAATCCATATGGTAAGGCTTTTAGCTAAAGTTCATATCTTACTCTGCATCAGAAAAATCATAGTGGAGCCAAACTCTATAAATGTCCTGAATGTGGCCAAGCATGTCATCATAGTTTATTCCTAAGGCAACATAAAAAGATGCATACGAGAGAAAAATTGAATGAAGAGTGTGGAAGAGACTTTACCCAAAACATTTGGCTTACGTGACATCTGAGATGCATACTGCAGAGAAACTCTCCAGTAATATATAAAAACCTTATTTCTTCATGGCTCCATTTTCTCTCTTTTATGCTCTTATGGTCACAAATGACATCTTTATGTATTGCGTACCCATCAACACAGATTTGTAATTACTTTTTGCAGATGTCTCTTAAATCAGACATGAGAAAAAGAGTTTCAAACAAAAAATCCATTTATACTGTCATTTATCTTCATCTATATAACTTCTACCAATGCTCTTTATTTCTTCAATGGAACAATTTACTAATTTCTCTCATTTCAGCCTGAAGTCTTTCTTTCATTCTTTCTTTTCTTCCTCTTTCTTTCTCTCTCTTCTTTCTTTCCCTCCTTCCCTCCTCCATCCTTCCCTTCTTTCCTTCCTTCTCTCTTTCTGTTCTTTTTTCTTTTTCTTTTCTTTTTTTTGTAGATACAGGGTCTCACTCTGCCACCCAGGCTGGAGTGCAGTGACATGATCACAGCTCACTGCAACCTCAGACTCCTGGGCTCAAGCAATCTTCTTGCTTCAGCCTTTTAAATAGCTGGGACTAGAGGCATGGCCACCCAGCCTGGCTAATTTTTTAATTTTGTAGAGACATGCTGCCCAACCTGGTCTCCAACTCCTAGCCTCAATCCTCAATCCTCCTACCTCAGCCTCCCAAAGTGCTTGGATTAGAGTGTGACTCACTATGCTTGACCCACCCACCACCCCACACTTTTTTGTTTTGCTGTATGGTCTCACTTTTGCCAGGCCGAAGTGCAGTGGCCCAATCATGGCTCACTGCAGCCTCAACTTCCAGAGCTAAAGTGATCCTCTCACCTCAGCTTCCTGAGTGGCTGAGACTGCAGTCATATGCCACCATGTCCAGCTAATTTTTGTGGTTTTTTTTGTAGCGAGAGAGTTTCGGCCGGGTGTGGTGGCACACGCCTGTAATCCCAGCACTTTGGGAGGCCTAGGCAGGTGGGTCACGAGGTCAGAAGTTCAAGACCAGCCTGGCCAACATGGTGAAACCCCACTTCCAAATGAAAATGTAGGATGTTATCATTTTGCTCTTGAGTGAGAAATATTTTTATTAAGCAAGATGTAAAACATATTAACTATAAAAGTAATGATTGATAAATTCAGTTTATTAAAGTATAAAACTTATGTTCATTGACCAACATAATAAATCACTCGCTATAAAAGATTAGGAGAAAAAAAGACTGGGAAAAGATACTTGTACATAAATACATAGACAAAAGAGAAGCATAAGGCTGAGGGTGGTGGCTCACGCCTGTAATCTCAGCACTTTGGGAGGCCGAGGCAAGTGGATCACCTGAGGTCAGGAGTTCAAGACCAGCCTAGGCAACATGGTGAAACCTCATCTCCACTAAAAATACAAAAAATTAGCCGGGAGTGGTTGCATGTTCCCGTTATCCCAGCTACTTGGGAGGCTGTGGCAGGAGAATTAATTGAACCTGGGAGGAAGATGCAGGAAGCCGAGATTGCACCATTGCACTCCAGCCTGGGCAACAACGTTAAACTCCATCTCAAAAAAAAAAAAAAAGAGGAGCATATCAAATAAATTTTGCTGACTTAAGACTGGGTGCAATGGCTCACAACTGTAATCCCAGCACTTTAGGAGGCTGATACAGGTGGATCGCTTGAGCCCAGGAGTTGGAGATCAGCCTGGGCAACATGGTAAAACTCCAGATCTCTACCAAAAAAAGTTAAAAATTAGCTGGCTGTGGTGGCACATACTTGTATTCCCAAATACTCAAGAGGCCTAGGTGGGAGGATCGTTTGAGCTCTGGAAATCAAGGCTGCAGTGAGCAGTGATTGCACCGCTGTACTCCAGCCTGGGTAACAGTGAGATCCTGTCTCAATATTAAATACATAAGTTTACTGACTAAATAACAATTGTTTTTGTGGGTGTACTGACTGGTGAGAGCCTTCTGGGTGCCGTCAATGTTACACATGTTGATGTGGGTGTTAGTGACATGGATGAACATGAATGTCAATGTGCATCTGTACATGTAAGATGAGTGCACTATACTATATGCACGTCATATCGTAATTCAAACAAATGAATTAAATAAGACATCTATAATTTAATAAGAAGGAAACAACAGGAAAATGGACAACAGTTGTAAACAAGCATTTCACAGAGCAGGAACTGCGCATGGTAAATCAGCATTCGAAAAGAGGCTTAACTTCGCCAGTCATGAAGGAAACAAAGTCAAAAAGTTCGTGAAATGTGACTTCACACTTATGAGACCAGCACAAAGTAAGAATCAGCACCAAGTGCTGGAGAGGACATGTGGCAACAGATCCTTGCATACCACTGCTGAAGCTGGGAATGGCTGAACAACTGGGCAATTTCTCAAATATTTCCATGGCTTATGCGCACCATTTCCACTCCTCGAAATATTCTTTTTTTTTTTTTTTTGAGATGGAGTCTCACTCTGTCACCCAGGCTGGAGTGCAGCGGCGTGATCTCAGCTCACTGCAACCTCCACCTCCCAGGTTCAAATGATTCTCCTGCCTCAGCCTCCTGAGTAGCTGGGATTACAGGCACGCACCACCACACGTGGCTAATTTTTGTATTTTCAGTAGACGTGGGGTTTCACCATGTTGGCCAGGCTGGTCTCCAGCTCCTGGCCTCAAGTAATCCACCCACCTCAGCCTCCCAAAGTGCTGTGACTACAGGCATGAGCCACGGAGCCCAGCCTGTACACAGGATACCACTTTTTACTTAAGCATATTAATCTAAAGGAATTTTTTTTTAAATTACAGTATACCATTTTTATTTATAACCCTTAAAGACAAGCAAAGCCAAACTACGCTGTTTCGAGATACCATATACCTAGGAAAAAATCTATAAAAAGGAAGAGAAACATAAATCAGGCCCATCTGGAGAGTAGGGAGTGAACCACTGCACTGATGTCGGGTAAATGCTGGTTAAGTAGACAGGCAGACCTTATGCTGACACAGATGTTACATACTATTTCATGTGTTATCACACACTCCAGTAAACACATCACGTAAGAGAATAACCGCCATCAAGTGTTCTTATTTTGAGACAGGAAGATGTAGAGGAAAGACCTTGATGTGGGTGTTAGCTACAAAGATGTATACCTATGACTGACATGACTTGATGCAAATCTTGGGTAGAGATCTGCACTTAAGCTCTCTCACCCCCACCTGCCAAGGCATAAGGGCTCAGAGGGAGTTCTGTGGGGTGCCCAGGAGTGGTAAGAGCCCAGGTGTGGTCACAATTAGGTACACCCCCTACTCTGTGCTATGTGCATACCCTCTCCCTGCTCCCCGACACATGTGCATACCTTCTCCGTCCCCGCGCCCCATGTGCACACTCTCTCCCTGCTCCTCAAGCCATGTGCACATGCTCTCCCTGCCCCCACCCCAGACACTGCAGTAAGACCTGGAGCAAGTCATTCTCCTCTCAAAAAAAAAGGTCACCTGAGGGCTCTGGGAGACAGAGGGCTCTTAGAATAGACTAAACTGGCCGCTGCCATGGTCACACACATCCTCCCAGCCAGCCACTGGTCCTGACAGATGAGGAAACTGAGGCTAGGCATTTCATGAGGCCTCTGAACCCAGAACCCAGTACCCAGTGTCCTGAGCAAAGTTCAAGCCGGACCTGCCAGCTTATGTCTACAGAGGCCCCGCTATACAGCCTGCACTCCAGGGATCTGAAAGGACCATCAGCTTCCCTTCTATGAGCCCGAGCACAGCTGTTCTGTCCCAGCCAGGCCAACCTCCCTCCTCCTCCAGAGGCCCAGCAGCCGCTCAGAGAGCAAGCAGCGCAGTCACAGCAAAGGACGGACAGGTGTCCTGTTCTCTGTGGTCTGAGCAGAGAGCCAGGGGCCATGACGAGACCCTTAGCACACATGGCCCCTCCAGTACCAGTTCTAAGATGAGCCTTCCTGTCCCAACCAGCATGGCCCGGCCCTCAGGGCATATCAGACAACCTGCTGGACGCTCCTGTTCCCTGCTCCTCCAGGGTCTCCCGCCACTGTTAGGAGGCAGCTCCAATATCCTGCCACCTCCCTAGCTTACCTCTCAAGCCCCTGCCGGGTGTCCCCCACCCTCCCCCACAGACCCCAGAGCCAGCTTCAAGGACTCCGGCTGCCCTTGGAGGCCCCCAGAGCCCCCTCCCCCATGCAGAGCTGGCCTGGCCCTGGCTCCCAGCTACTCTGGGGCTCTGGGACATAAAACCTCCAGCTGAGGTGGCTGCCAGGGTTTATTTAACAGCCATAGAGCACAACGGTGATGACAAGTCACACGGAGACGACGGCCCCATTGGGACCCCTGGTCAAGTTAGGCAGAGCCCTGGAGTCTCCTCTGACCCCCCACTGTGAATACATTACTGAGGGGTAAGGTAGCTAGTCACTCACCCAGCCTGCACGCCTGAATGCACAGAGCTACAGCCTGGGCCCAGGGACAGCCCTGGGAGCTGGTGGCTTCCCACAGGCACAGCCAGCCTTCCCACCCCCACCTCGCCTGGCCCCGGCCCAAAGCACACTGAGGGGAACAGGGAGGGGTTCGGGGGAAGGAGCAGGCCCTGCACCAGAGTCAGCTCCTCTGTGCCGGGGCAGCTTGGGCTGGCTGGATTTGAGGAGCTTCCCAGAGGAACTGGACAGCAGACCTGTGTACAGGCCCCACCCTGCCACTCTGCTGCACTCCCTGAGGGACAGTGCCCATGCCATCTCCTCTCTGCCAGCCCCCGGTGTCCACCCCAACCCCACCACTGATGAAGCTCAGGCCAGGGTCCCCAACACCTACGTCGCAGCCATCACTGCACTTGAGCTCAGGGGCTCAGGGCCATGCTGACACACCTGCCTGTCCACTCCTCACCAACACCTCTGCAGTCCTCCTCAGGGCCCAGTAGGGTCCCTGGGACCCTGCTCCCATTCTGCCCTTGCTCCCGCCAACCCATCTTCATGCTCATGACTTTGGGACCCTCTGCCACAAGAGCCAGCCCCCACATCTGTAGCCCCTGCAGGAATGAGCCCTAATCTGGACTCATTGCAAAGGCTCAGCTTATCTTCCAGCCTGTCCATAAACCTCCAGACAGAGATCACAAAAGTGGCAGCTCTTTCTGCCAAATCTGGACTCTCTCCTGCAGCTTCTCCACTGCCCAGGCCTCCCTGCCACCCCTGGGGACCTCAGAGGTCTTTTCATTTCACAGGTGAAGACTTGGCTCAGAAAGGGCAGAGCCCCTGGATCACACAGCCCGTCTCCAGCAGGGCCGGGGAAGGAACCCAGGGCTCTTTTGTTGGCAGTGTTTTAATGACTGAGGGGATAGGAAGCATGGCTAATGAGGCTCTAGGGATCAGCAGAGCCAGCTGCTAGAGGTCCCAGAGGACAGGTGACTCAGCAGGAATGGGGGAGTCTGAGAGGCTGACAGAGTGCTCCTGCACCTTCCAGAGAGGCGGGCTGCAGGCAGTGACTGAGTGAATGAACGACTAGAGGGACCCAGCCTTATCCTCAGCAGCTGCTCAAGGACAGCACTGGTGGTCCCGTCAATTCCCCACCCACACATGCACATGTGCACTGATCTGCAGCCCCGGGGACACAGCTTCCAGGGGCTGTCTTGCCATGTCCCATTCCAGACCAGCCTGGATTCGTGCCAGGCCCCCCTCCACAATTTGCTAGGGGAGGCCCCAGGATCCAGGGCACCCAAAGTGCTAAATAGCCCCTGGGGTACAGGGAGAACCACTTGCATGTGTGTGGGATACTACCCTCTGCCCATACCTAGGGCCCTGTGATGGCCACAGGCAGCACTGCTCATGCAAAGGCACTGGGGTGAGAAGGAATGGGGTGCAGTGGTGAGCGCTCCACAGAGGGTGGAAGGGCTGCAGGGACAGGCATGCCAGCAGGGATACCATGAGGGCCTCAGATGCCAGGCTGCAGAGGTGGATGGGCTGGTAAGCTCCTCTCCCCAGCCTCCTACTATAAAAGGGAAGATTCCAGCCCCGCTGATTCATCCCCTCACTCCATGGCAAGACAGCCACTGACAGCTATGTCCTGGGGCCCACCTGGGCCTGGCCTCTGTGCAGGGTAGCACTCAGCATGCTTAGTGCCACACTCAGCCCAGGAGAGATGACCCAGTCCTGGGCTCAGAGATCCCACTGTGGGTGGATGGAAAACAGAGTCATTTAAATACAACTGTAAAAGGTGTTGTCGGGGAGGGGCTCGAGGTCCCCAGTGTGGGATAGGGTAGTCAAGGAAGATTTCCCTGCCCAAGTGGGAAGTGAGAGCCCCAGAAAAATCGGGGGTGGGGGAACTATGGAAAGACCCAGACGGACGAAGAAGACTGTTGGGTTAGAGGAGGTTAAAGACACAGACAGGGTTGGACATGGTGTCTCATGCCTGTAATCCCAGCATTTTAGGAGGCCAAGACAGGAGAATCACTCGAGGCCAGGAGTTCAAGACTAACCTGGGAAACACAGTGAGACCTCCGTCTCTACAATTTTTTTTTTTTTTTTTGAGACAGAGTTTCACTCTTGTTGCCCAGGCTGGAGTGCAATGGCGTGATCTCAGCTCACTGCAACTTCTGCCTCCCGGGTTCAAGCGATTCTCCTGCCTCGGCCCTTGGAGTAGCTGGGATTACAGTCATGCGCCACCACGCCCAGCTAATTTTTGTATTATTAGTAGAGACGGGGTTTTATCACGTTGGCCAGGCTGGTCTTGAACTCCTGACTTGAGGTGATCCACTCACCTCGGCCTCCGAAAGTGCTGGGATTACAAGTATAAGCCAACGTGCCCAGTCTACAAAATTTTTTTTTTAAAAATTTAGCGGGGCATGGTGGTGCACACTTGTCTCATCTATTCAGGAGGCTGAGGTGAGAGGATCATTTGAGCCCAGGAGGTGGAGGCTGCAGTGAGCTATGATTGCACCACTGCACCCCAGCCTGGGCAACACAGCAAGATCCTGTTTATAAAAACAAAACAAAACAAAACCCCAGCGTGAGACAGGCAGGGATTTCCAGAGGCCCTAGGCCGGTGCCTTCGAGAACAAGGGAGACCCTGGAGAGCTCGCATAGAGGAGGCAGCAGCTTGCGGCTGGAGATGCCACTGGGATGGATTCCTTCAGCTGTGTGGACTGGGGACAGGGTGAGGAGATGATGGCCTAGACACCATGGAAGGAGGTGGCCCTGAGCCACTGAGGAGGGCTGTGGAGCCCATGACCACCCCTGGCCTTCCCCTAACTAGGATGGAGACAGTAGCTTCCAGTGGAAAATGTGAGCTCGGTTCCTGACTTGGGTCTGTCCGGGCTGGTCCCTGGGCTTCGGCTGGCGATGCTGTATGTCACCTCTGCCCAGAAACTGGGCCATGCCCTTTGTGGGGACCTGCCCACAACGTCTTCAGTCCCCCAGGGTCCCCTGGGAGCCGGACCGCCGCGATCAGCCCTGCCAGGGTTCCCTGCGCCGCAGGCCGGATCTCCCAGGGCTTTGGTCCTTCTCACAGCTGTCCCGAGGGCCCCCTCCACGGTGCGTCGCCCGGGCCCCAGCGGTCGCTAGGTTGCAGCCTGGGGCTCCCGGCCATCCCGGGCACTGGCGGCGGTGGAGACGGCAGTGTGGATGGCAGAGCCCGGCCGCGCGTGGGCCCCGGCGCGTAGTGCGTACGGAGTCAGCGAAGCTCTGCGGCGCGGCACTGGCCGCCGGCGGGACCAGTGGCCACAGCCCAATGGGCCGGGTCGGGAAGAAGCCTGCGCCTCCGGCCGCCTGGCTCGCCTGCGGGGCCAGTTCCGGGCGGAGGCGGCGGCGCGGTCCGAGATGCCGCGGCTGCTGAGGCTGGTGGAGCGCAGCGGGGCCGGGGCGGCAGGCGCGGGCGAGAGGACCGGTGAGCACAGCCGCGGCTCCGTATGCTCAGTGTGTGGGGAGCCGCGCGGCGGGGCCACCTACCCGGCGGGGGTCCTGGAAGTGAGCGAGCGGCGGCTGCAGGAGGGCCTGGCGGCGGTGCGCAGGGAACTGGGCGCCGGGATCGAGGCGCTGCGCGCGGAGCTTCGAGCGGAGCTGGACGCCCTGCGCGCGCTGCTCCCTCAGCCGCCGCCGCCGCCACCGCCACAGCCGCCTGCCCGACGCGAGCCCCGCGCTGCGCCCCGCGGCCCCACCCTACTGCGGACGCTTGGCACCGTGAGCGCCCTGGTCGCCACCTCCAGGCCCGCCGACGACGCCCCAGACGGCCCAGCAGACAGCAGAGTGCACAGAGCCCCGTCCCGGAAGAACCACAAGAAGATGCCGGTGCCGCCTGGGAACCCGCAAGGTGGCGGGGACTGAGGGCGGCCGCAGGGAGGGCGGCCTAGGCAAGGTGCGGAAGGCATCGCCGCTTGCTAGAGGTGCTCTGGTACTCCCCGGACGGGGCAAGTGAGCAGATCGGTCCCCCTCGTGGAGCTTGGTTCTGAGCCACAAGGGTCCCCGGGTGCCGCCAGCTAGGGTTCTGGTACTGGCGAGAGGAGGTGGGCGCGGGATGGGCGGAGGGTGGGGTACGTGTGTCTGGGGAGTGCGGATGGCAGGCGGGGTCCTTGCTGGAGACTGAGTCCGGCTGGAGAAGTGGGTGGAGCCCCTTGGAACCTTAGAGCTGGGCCTTTAGGCCTTTGGGCCTTGGGTCGGGATCAGGGCAGGGTCAGCCTCCAGAGGAACAAACAGCCAGGACTCCCATTCCTCCGGGGAGACTGCATGCAGGGTCTTTTCAAGATCTCAGTGAGGAGGCCGGGTCTCCATGCACTGGAACAGTGTCACCACACATAAGGCCACAGACCCCAGGGACACAGGGTGGCTGAGACACACAGCTGGTGATGTCCCTCAAGATGGTGTTAACCAGTACGCAACCACATTCCACATGTCACCAACTGCACAACAGCCTCCGGTCAGCCTCACTCTGACAGCGGCCCCCTCTCACTGGAGAGCGTCACCTGGACACAGAGCCTTACCTAGTCCGTTTCCTGTGAACCCAGCTTTGCTTTGGACAGTGACACCAAGAATACTCGCCCCTTTACTTAGACCCACAGGCAGCCACCAGGACACAAGCACCTCTCCAGAGTCACCCTCTATGCAGACTTCACAGCCGAACTCCCAGGGAGGCTCTGGGGCGTAGTACACCAGGCAGCCCTCCATGGTGCCCGGCACCCACCCAGCTAGGGTAGCCTGCAGTGGAACCTGGAGCCAGTGGCTTCTCATCTCTTGGCCTTGGGAAATGTAGCCTCCCCTGGAGCCTCGGTCCTTGCGGCAGCCACTTCCACCCACCCACCCCTGCTCTTCCCCCTCCCTAGCAACCCTAACACTGGGCTCTGATGGGCAGCTTGTGGTTCTGTTAACCATGGGTGACCGTCCATGTGAAATAAACAATGTACAGGGTAACCTTAATGTGGTGTTGGGGGGGGGGTGTGTGACCCGGCATGATCCCCCACTGCAAGAGGGGCATTTCCTGCCCTAATCCCACTGAGGCCTCAGTGTGCCTGTCTGTTCCATGGAAGCCGAGTGACCCTCTCCTACCTCACCAGAAGCCAGGTCTCTCCAGATTCCTCTCGGAGGGGGAGGAGGTGGACTGAAACCAGCCTCACCGTGCCCCGCTGACGCCATCCCCAGCACCCTTCAAGCTGGAAGACGACCTGGTGGCTCCTCACCTTCTTCAGGCCCAACACAAAGGCAGAGAAACTGGCGTTGCTACAGTCCTGCTCCTGGGAGGGGCTCCAAATGGGAGGGTTTGACTGGGGATCTCTGAAGGGGGAACTCTGCTGAGGGAATCTAAGCAGGAGGTTCCCAGTGGCAGGGGCCATCTGGCATCTGGGAAATGGGCTGGAGGGTTCTCACCCCTACTGCCCCTGCTGATCCATACCCTCCCACCACCCCATCCTCCCACAGATCCTATAGACCCTAGAGATCCCCGACAGACTCCACAGGTGTTCAGAGCTCCTGCTGGTCAGCAGAACAGGGCTCCACGGACTGCAGGGGAAACCCTGCCCCCCCACCACACCCAGCATGGCATGGAAGAGGGCAGGGGGCAGCCCTCCTGGGGTGGGGCTCTGAGCCCAGCTATCTGTGGTCGGGGATCCTGGCCCCATTGGATATCCTGACTACTGGTCCTCAGGGGCCACGGCTGGTTGTAATTTGTAGGGTGGGGCCTAGAACCTATGCAGGGGGTGCATCTGGACTGGTGTGTGAGAATGCTCCTTCCCTGTGGAGCTAGCCCCTATGGAGGATTCTTGGCCCTGTAGGGTGTCTCAGTTCCCATGTGTAGGGGCTCCTGGTCCCTGTGTACACGCAGGAGTTCTCATGATCTGTATGGGCCTCCTGCCCCTGCCTAGGAAGGGTCCTGACCGCAGGGTGCTGACCTGTGTGGCTGTCATTCTCCAGGGTCCAAAGGCCTGGAGGTGCCAAGTCGTAGCCTCGGAAGATGAAGGGCCCTAGGGTAGAGATCCATCGGATCCTGTGAAGGTGTCGACGGGGGACTGGCCTGGGCCCCCACAGGCAGGGGCCAGCTTCTTCCAGTGGGTGGGGCCTGTGGGAACAAGGACTGCCATCTCTGGGGTGGGTGGGTCAGGGAGGCAGCCTGGGGGTGCAGCAGCGGGTGGCCTCCATATACCAAGAACAGCCCAGCCTCAGGAAACCGATCTCTGCTTCCCCTACACCTCAACAGGTCACAGTGCCCCCCTTCTCTCACACCCTGCATCTGACCTAGCCACCTAGTCTGCAGGCTGACTGCCCCATGGTGAGATGAAGGCAGAAGGGTCTCCGGCACACAGCTGCACACCCACACTGGGATTTCTATCACATGCACACGCTTGAGCTGGCCACAGCAACAGGCACACCAGCCTTGACGGACTCGGGACTGGTGATGACAGCAGACCCAGACTCACACACAGGGGGACAGCCATGCACTTGCACTTGATGCTTAGTCACTGGGGCAGAGGACTGCAGACAGAAACCTGCAAAGACCACAGAGTGCAGTGGCAGACTGTCTCTTGGCCACTCTTGCACCACTGGCACATGCTCTGGTGGTCCCAGGACACAGACTGATCTCACACAGCCTCACATGACACTGTGTCCTCACCCCACTTTGGGTCCTGTAAGTCGTAGCACCAGGCACCAATAGAGATAGTGGGCAGGGGACTGAGCTGAGGCCAGTCATCTGGGCCCTCTCCAAGCCCCATCCCATCAGCTGGGGTCCAAGAATGAAGTAGGGGCAGGGCTTAGGCCAGCGGAGGCCATCACCCCTACCCCAGTATTTTCTCCCCCCCAGTCCCTCTCCACCCTCAGTGGCAAGACCTAAGGGGTGGTGAAGCGTGGCAAAAGAGGGTAGATTGGAGACCAGACGGACAGAGTCCTGGTGCTCACTCTCACACTGCATCACTAGAAAGGCGAGCACGCTGCCAGGGGCCTGTGTGGTGCAGTGGCAAAGCAGCTATGAAGGACAAGAAAGCGACTAGACTGTGGAGCCAGGCTGCTACATATTTACTCATTATCTAGGTGGGCTAGGGGTGTGGCCATCGACGAGAGGGTGGGAGGGGGTGGTGCCCAGGCACCGCCACCAAGAAAAGATGGAGCGCTCCAAACTCACCCAGGTATGCACTGGTCCCAGGGCTGTGCTGAGTGTCAGCAACAATTGCTGAGGTTAATCCTGGAGAGGAGTGACCTATTACTATCTCCATTTACAGTCAAGGAAACAGGCTGGGGACCATGACACGCCAAAGCCACCAGCAAGAAAATTCAAAGTGAGAGCACCTTTGATCCCAGCGCCCAAGACTTCCTCCAACATACGCACCTGGAATGCCCCAGGGCGGGGTGTGCAATTACACTTTCTGGACCCCCTACCCTCTGAAACCTAGAGATGCCACTGCTGGACAGGTGTGAAGCCCCAGAGGACCTAGACGGACCCCTAGGTGGCTTGGACTGCAGGGAAGGGCTGTTTCCAGCCACCTGGATAGTAAGGGGCGCTTTGAAGAGATGGGGCTGATGGCCAAGTTCCAAACCCTGCCCCGGCACCCCATCCCATGGTGGCTCTCGGATGGTGTCAAGCTTTGACGTGGATCCTGTGCAAGTCAGCAACACCTGCCAAAGCAGCAACCAATGCCCCAAGCAGGGATGTGTGCTACAGGATAGCTGTAGGCAGCTCAGGGCTGCTGCTCTCTGCACAACCCACCTGGGCGCCTCCAGGCTCAGCTCTGCCTGGTCCTCGGGATTTGTGGGATACCTGCAAGGGCTGCAAACCCTAGGAGCATGCTGCTGAAAGGTGGGTGCTGCCTCTTCCACCTTAGCCTGTGGCAGCCGTGGGGGTCACACCAAGGACCACGCCTCTTCCAGAACACAGGTTTATTTGGCATTTGGATGAAATGGTTCTCACAGCATCTTAAGAGTTAGTGCCAACCCAACCAAAATTAAACCCAAACTAAAAACCCTTAATGAAAGGAAAACATTAAAAAACAGGCATTGAGACAATGTACAGTATCAAATCCCACCTCCGCAAGGCAGGTCAGAGGGCACCTGGTCTCTGCAAAACCGTGGCAAGGTGGTCCTGGGGAATGAGGACCCCTGGAGCACAAGGCTGGGCAAGCATGGCCCCAGGACTCTCTGGTCAGAGTGGGGACCGCAGCAGGCCTTGCAAAAGGGGCATTCTGGATGGCGGTGCAAGGACAGACGAGCAAGTCCAGCTCTCCTCACGCACCCTGGAGCTGCAGTGGCGGCGGTGTTCTGGGCAGCCCTGCAAATGGGCCTTCTGCCCAGCCTGAGGTGCCAGTGACCTAAGCAGTTGTAGAGGCCCATGGGGAAAGGGCCATCCAGAAACCCCTGGCCAGCTCAGAGGCCCACCCTCTACAGCTGGCATGGTCCACTTTAGCCCCTTCCTCAATGCCCCCTACACATCTGACTGGCTCTAATGTTCCTCTGGTCCCCAAAGGAAGTTTTCCAGTCCTACACATCTCATGCTAGCCACCCTGTCCTGCACAGAGTTTTGAGGCCCAGCAGGAACCCTCTAAGCTCCTGGGCTCAGGTCTGTGGGGGACTCTGCAGTGTGGTCCTCAGGCCCTCAATGGCCACCAGGCAACTGGAACGCACATGCCAGCTGCTCTGGAACCTGGCTGCCCTGTCCCATGCAAGATGTGCTTCCTGCTTTGTCCTTTGCAGCCAGCGTGGGAGTCTTGTGGCCAGAATTTCCTTCTCAAGGATGTAGCAGCCCTTCTGCAAGGGGAGCACAAGCCTGCCAGCACACAGCCTCCAGTAGGCCAAGCAATTCAGTGACAAAACTCACAGATCTGGCATGAAGGCCAAGTCTGTGGGCAACTCAGGATTCTCATTCCACACGGGATGGAAAAAATGGGTCTCCACCCACAGTGTGAGAAGGTGTCCAGAAGTGGACTGTGCATGGGGCCCATCCCCAAGCAGCACCACAGGATGGCATGCTTCTGCCAGGCCTGCCAGGTGCCGTCCTGCTGGTCTGAGAAGACTGAGCGAGACAGTCCTGACCCTGGAAGAGTGGGCCCCCGCCCATCGGCGAAGTTCTACGCGCCACCCTCACCTGCAAACATTTGGCCACATACACACACAGAGACACAAACGTATAAAGGAAAGATGCAGACATTCAACGTAGAAAAGATATGGATGTGCTAAAAATCGCACAGAACCCGCTTAATCTCCAAACCTCAGAAACGTTAAAGGCCCTGTGTCAGGCTTCAAGACCACTGCCCAGCAGCAGGCAACATGGTCTTTTAGGGAAAAGGGTCCCAGGCAGAGCCCCCAGCCCCTGCACTGCTGAGGAGGGGCCGAGGTGTGCATGCGGCTGCTGGGCAGAGCTGCAGCAGTGGTGGTGGTTTCAGGAGTTGACTCAAAGGAGACAGATACAGCCCAGGATGGTGGTTTCAGCCACCCCTCCCACAATGAAGCAACCCTTTATGGCACAAACCAGGTCAGGGGGCAAGCCCAGGGACAATTCAACAGGAGGCAGGAGCCCAGGGCTCCAGAGAGGAGAGGCAGGAGGCGGCTCAGCCCCCAGGCCCCAGCAGAGCACCTGGGGCCTCAGCGCCCCTCCCAAGCTTCCTCCTGGGGAAGCCATGCACAGCAATGCTGGGACTGATAGGGTGGGGTCAGGCCTCCTGCCACAGAGCTGGGCTACAGAGCGCCCAGATGGAAAGACACAGTGAAGGGCTCAATCTCCTTCCAAGCTCTCCTTCTCAGGCTTCAGGTTCCAGAGCCCCAGGGGAGCTCCCAGCCAGGGGCAGGGCCACCTTGATGTTCACAACTGGCCTTGTGGGGGCCATCTCCAGGGGAGTCGTTGTGGCAAACCCAGAGGCTGTCTCCCTGAAGCAGACCCACTGCCTATACCACCCTGACAACGCAGAGGCCCCCTCCTGAGGGCGGCCAGCAAGGGGCACCATGGCAGCCCCCGCTGTGCCAGTCCCAGACTGGGTGACTACTCAGCAGGCCTCTCTGGACAGCACACTGAAGCCAGCAAGCCCACCAAAGACATGTCGGGTGTGGCCATGGCCCCACAGTACCGTCTTCATTCCCTGTCTCTAAACTGTGGGTCTGAACAATTTTGTCAGTCTTCTGCCATTTAAAAATGAGGAGACAGTGACCCAAAGCTATGCATGTTTCTGAAGCCCTCAAGGAAGCTCGGTGCAAGCCATCACTTCTTTTGGCAGGAGGCAGGCCGTGGTCTCTATGTACACACACGTGCCCGCCAGTGATGTGCGGCAGTGCGTGGGGTCCAAGCTGGGACAGAGGCCTTTCAAGTCTCCCACAAGTGTTTTCGACAGCATACATGTGCTCCCAGACCATTAGGGTACAGGCTGGACCGTCTACACCACAGTACTGAGGGAGCTGCGGCTGTGACGGCCGCCCCCTGGCAGTGCCTCTGCAGCTGGGGTGCTCCCACTCTGGGCAGGGTCAGGAGGCACAAGCAGGGCGCTGCTGCTGTCGGCAGAGTCTTCCAGGTCTGCCAGAGAGGCCCCTGCAGTGGGCAGAGGCTGCTCCAGGTGACGGGGTAATGCACCTTCACTGCCACCATCCCCAGGTGGTGGCAGGCTGACCTCCTCGGGCTCAAAAGCATCATCTGCAGAAAGAGAGAGAGGGATATGAGGCAGGTATGGGCCTGGCACAGGGGATGCAGGGGAGCTGGGCAGAACCAGGGAACACCTCCTGCCTGAATGCCCCCGAGCCTCAGATTTTGAAGGGGAAGCCTGCCCCACACAACCCCTGTTGTACCTATTGCTCCCTGTGGCTGGGAACCTGGTATATGCAAGATGCAGGGCACATCCCAAACAGCTGACACCGGCCTGTCCCGCCATCAGTGTGAGGTGAGGGAGACACACTGACCAGAAGTCACTAGAACAGAGGGGCCCAAAGGGAAACAGTCTCAGACTCAGTACGGGTGGAGACCCCACTCAGCAGGAAGGCAGCAGCATTTGCCATCAGGGAGGCACTGGGCCCAGGGTGGCTGGAAGAACATTCAGGGCTGCACCTGGAATGTGGCAACCGAAGTGTAGGCAACAGGGCTGGAGCAAGCGGGCTGGAAAATCACGCGTGCCTACAGGAAGCTCCAATCCAAGGCAGGCTGTGTGGTAGGGAGTCGACTCACTTTGTTTTGCCTGATTTATATTACCTTTTTTTTTTCTTTTAAGAGATAGGATCTTAAAAGACTGCATGTCGGCGTGCAGTGACATGATCGTGGCTCATGACAGCTCTGAATTCCTCGGCTCAGGTGATCCTCCAGACTCAGCCCGCCCAGTAGCTGGGACTACAGGTGTGCCCACTATGCCTGGCTACTTTTGAATTTTTTGTGGAGATACAGGTCTCACAGGCTGGTCTTGAACCAACCTGGGCAACACAGTGAGACTCCTCCTCCTGTCTCAGCCTCCCAGAGTGCTGGATTACAAGCATGAGCCACTGTGTCTGGACTGCCTGTCATGACCACAGGCCATCTCTAAAAGCTGACAGCACAAGGCCCCGGTGATGCACCTCCCTCCTGGCCAGTCCCTCACAGCCCCGACCCTGCTCTGCGGCCTGGCCCACAGAGGCATCTGGGACTTGCTGCTACCCACTGGCATCCCCTGCAGGAAGCTGGTCCTAGCCTGGAAGACTGACAATCTGTGTCCTGAGGGCAGGGATTGAATGCAAGTCTTTTCCGCACCCCGTGATCACGCAAGAGCTATGGCAGCTAACCAAACAAGCAGGACTGAGACCTTTCGGCCAACAGCACCAGCCTCATGGTGCCCATTCTGCTGAGACATGTGGGTATGCGAGGAGCTGGCCGCCTTGGGGTGGCACTGCCTCCGAGTACACTATAGGTTTGTGTGTGTTAGGAGGCCTCACACACAGGGAGATGGGATGGGACACCTGCACTGCTCACCAGAGACAGGGACAGGCCAGGGTTCAGCGGCCTGCCACTCCTCCTTAGCTACATAGCCTTGAGAAATGGTGCCCACTGCCAGATGGGTGGCACACTCCAACTATGGGCCAGCAGCACAGAACCAGTGCTTTCCTCCCCCCTCACAGAGCTGCCTCCTGACATGACATGAGGGACTGTCACCATGGTGTCTTTACCTCGTGTCTTTACAGAGAAATGACTGGCTCCGGGGTCTGGGCCAGCTCTATCCTCACAACCACCAGTGCCCAGCTCCCCAGGTCTCTAGAGCTGGGCTGAGGGCCCCGAGGGCTGCCCAGTTGACAGGTGCTCACGGGAGGGAGGGAGGTAGAAGGGTTGGGTCCCAGGCCTCTTCAGAGCCCTCTGCACAGATAGCCAGGGGCGGCCAGGCAGGGAGATCAAGACCCCTTCTGCATGGGCAGCCCCAGGAGGAGCCTTAAAGGGAAAAACCAAAGACAAAGCCGGAAAGAAGTGAGGGCCCCCAGGCCTCTGTAGCTGGGTAGAAGTACTTGCTCAGCCTCATGTGCCAGGTCACTTGACAAGGTGTTCCCTCTCCCTGGGGAGTCAGGCACCTGCAGGGTCATAGAACACACTGTCCGGGTGGATGGAGGCCTCGTAGGGTGGCGGGGGGTCGTCAGGCTGGCCGATGTCCGGGTACTTGTATGCTGTGTAGGGAGGTGGAGGGTCGTGGAAGTGGAAAGTCCCGCCCTCTCCATCGTCAGACAGATGCAGCGGCGTGAGGCCTGTGCCGAACCCATCTGGGCCGTAATCAAAGCCAGGGATCCTGCGGCCGAGGTTGAAGTGGTGCACTGGGCCATCAGAAGTGAGACACGGGAACAGAGCCAAGTCATTGGGGGCAAAATGCCTGGCTCCTGAGCCCCCCACACCTATAGGCTGGGCCTGCCGTCTCTGAGTGCACGCACCTGCGCCCCACTGCCTACCCTCTGGCCACATTCAGCATCCCCATGAGACCCCCATGCTCCACAGCATGTCCCACCCTCACCATACCAATCTGTCCCTCTGGGCCGACACTTCTGGCAGACCCAGCCTCTGATCCTTTGAGGCCTCTGAGTTCTGCCCACACACCGTGGCTCAGTGGGAATAAGGAGGGTCTTGGCAAGAACTTTCCTGGCCAACAGGTGACGATGCAGACCCCACAACATGTGGTCTTTAAACCTGACCAGGGGGCCCTCCACCTGCCTCTACCCCTCTCTGCCCAGGGCTAGGGAGCTCATGGAGATATAGGGTGACCAGGAGTGGGGATGGGGACCAGGGCTGTGGCCCTCAGAGGGCTCTCACAGTTTGCTCCAATCAGGGACTCGATGCGCTCCCGGCGCCGCTGGCGCAGCCGGTGGACCATGAAGAGCAGCAGCGACAGGATGAGGAAGGAGGAGATGCAGCTGACGACCAGGCGCATCCCACTGGCCATGGAGTCAAACAGGCTGTTGCCATCTGAAGGGGAGGAGAGGAAATGGCCACTCTGAGAAGCGGGGCCACCCTCCTGCTGGGCTGGGGACGCTGTTGTCCTCCTGCCCAGGTGGGCTGTGTGGACGAGGCACAGTGTCTCCCTGCACTCGACCATCTTTAGGATACATGAAATAAAGCCACTCAAAATAAGAACATGGTGACAACACAGAAGCAGAAGAGCAAATCCTAGGTCATGAGGAGCATCTCACCATGGTCCCTGGGGCTGCTGTGTGCCAACACCCATCTACTATCACCGGAGCAAAGTGGGGTTTCCTGTCCTAGGACCAGCACTCCTAGGACGCTGCGCTCACATGCTCTGTGCTCCAGGTGTGGCTGGGGAGTGGCCCTCCTGCAGAGGTGCACATCCTTTTCCACAGGCCAGGGCTGTGCACAGGCCACCAACCGTGCCTGTCTGACACTGGCCTTCCTTTTGTCTGAGGCCTAGCTTGTGGGAGGAAGGTGCTCAGTTGCCCAGCAAGAATGACCCAGGGAGAGGTGAGGGACTGCCTGCCCCTGTGGGGGCCAGGGTTGGCCAGGTAGGCAGGGGTCTCATGGATGACAGATGCTGGCAGTTTGGAGTGGGGGTGACATCCCTGCAGAGTGTGGCTCAGGGGGCTGCTGTGGGGAAGAAAGGCTGCAAGGGAGTAGTATAAGGCATCAGGAAGCCAGGAGGAGGACCTGCTGCGGCACAGAAGGGAATGACAGAGGCCTGGACCAGGTAGGGACAGATGGGGAGAAGTGACAGTACAAGGTACACTTGGGACTTAGATTGCCACAACTCTCTGATGGACTGTGTGGGAGACAGTGAGCACCTGTGGGCAGCTGCATGGTCAACTCAGGTGTTGTTTCACAAATGAGCCTCTGCTGTAGTTGGGAGTGAAGCCTGTCACTTCAATCCTTAAGCCATTGCAGAGAAAATGCACATAACCTGATGCACCCAGCCTCGGGCACACACATGCAGATGACACTTGGACACAGCACTGGGTCCCACATGCTTCCCTGCTGAGACACTCTACTGGCTCAGCCACACCCACACACTGGGTACACATGCACCATACATAGGTGTAGCAGGGCTGGGTGGACCTAACTCCACCTCTTTGCTGGGTGAGTGAGCAGGAAAGGCCATGAAGCTGAGTCCCAGCCAGGCAAGCTGCCAAGGAGCACCGGGTCTAAGCTGCTGCACCTTCCTCTGCTCTTCCTGGACCCTTTCGTGCTTTTCATGGCCACCACTTGGCTGGGGTCCTACTAGTATTCAGCAGTTGAAGGCCAGGGGTGCTGCTCAACATCCTACTCTGCCCAGGACAGTACCCATCACACAGTATCTGGTCTAAATGTCAACAGCGCCAAGACGGAGACACTCTCCCTACTGCAGTGCACACCAGGGCTAAGGGGCTCACTATGAGATGCCCATGGGGAAGCAGAGATGATGTGTGTAGTACCAGGCATGAAGGGATAATTTATACCAGTCACGTGTCTATAACATGGCTGGCACTTCCATGCACTCCTGACCTAGGTAAACTGGCAACTCACAGAAGTCACAGAATAATGGAACCAGGAAGTAGTCCCAGAAGTAGCTGCCTCCACAGACCAAAAGTGAAGGCCAGGGAGGCTTCAGAACGGGGAGTGACCCAGGACCCTACACCAGCAGGGACCCTGCTAAGCTACAAATGGCCACTCCCACCTCTGCAGGCAGGACCCCAACTGCCTGCCACAAGGAGACACTTAACAACCCCCATGTGAGTGGCTGGGCTCAAGCCCTCAAGCCATTCTTGCTAGCCCAGTACACTCCACACCCACACACATGGTACCGCCAGCTTCTGCCCTCCTCCCACAGGGCCAGGAAGCATCTCCAAAAGCTGCATTTGCTGCTGATGAAACATGAAGTGAACATGTGAGGATACATCCTCTCACCAATTAGCTGCTTTTCCTGATGCCTCTGACCCTCCTCCAGTCTCAAGGGCACTCTTCACCCATCAGTGGGAGAAAGCCCAGTGGCCTGTGGCCTGGCGAAGTGCCTGTTAATTGGAGGCCAGCTCAGAGATACCAGGGGAGCTCCTAAGGAAGAAGCCCCTTTGCAATGACTAACTTTTAAACAGTTCTAAATAAACCCAATGACATGGTCAAGGTCCCAACTGTCCCTCCAAGGTGGGGACCAGAAATCATCTCTCAGAACCAAGCCACTTGTAGTCAAGCACAAAGAAAAGAGCCTGCCCCAGAAGCCAGAGGCCAGCCCAGGGGCCCCAGAGCCCCTTGATAGGGCTGGTCCTGCCATAGGATTCTGGACAGTGCAGTTAGGGTTGTCTTTTGTCTCTCAGCCATCCCACAGTTCCCAGAGAGAGGATCCAGCTTGTGCATGAAGACCTCCAGTGACAAGGAGCTCACCGTTTCACTGAGCTTGGTTATGTGGTAAGTTTCAAAATCTCCGTCAAAGATGGCAGGGGGAGCAGAAGGTCAGCAGGGATCAGAGGCTGAGACCCAGGAACCCAACGTGGGCTCTGTGCCTGGGGGCTGCACTGGCCAAACACCTCACCATGCTTCTGGGAACCTCATCATAGCAGGGCTGCCTGATGGCGGCAGAGCAAGAAGGGGCAGAGGGCAGCATGAGTTTTCGCTGCTGTGCACCTCGGCCAGCACTTGGTGCTGTCAGTTTTATTATTTTAGCCTTCTGAGCACATGGGTGGTACCCCATGTGGATTTAGTTTGTTTCCCTAATGGCCAATACTGAGCATTGTTTCAGGTACCTGACTGCCATCCTATATCTTCTTTAGTAAAGTATAATAATTTAAATATTTTTCTAAAGCCATTTTTTCATAGAGTTGTTTTGTTTTCTTATTACTGAGTTTTTAGAGTTTTTATGTATTCTGAATACAAGACCTTTGATTTGTGTTTTGCAAATAATTGTTTTGACTCAGTCAGGAGCTTATCTTTTCATTTCCTTAACACCGTCTTCCAAATAACAGAAGCTTTCAATTTTGATGAAGCCGAATTTGTCCATTTTTTTCTTTTAAGGATCATGCTAAAAATGTTGCCTAACGCATGGTCACAAAGATTTCTCTCCTGTGTTTTCTCTTAGAAGCTTTATAGTTCAAGGTTTTACAGTTGCGCTTATGACCATTTTGAGTAAATTTTACATACAGTAGGAGGGACAGTGTAAGGTCATTTTTTGGCATATGTACGTCCTGCTGTTCCAGCACCAGTCATTGAAAGACTATCCTTTCTCCAATGAATTGCCCTTAAACCTTTGTCAAAGATGTTGGCCTGTCAAAGATGGCTGATCTGAAGGTAGTGAGTTATCTCAATTGATTATTCAGTCAGTAACAGATCAAACTCCTTGTTCTACTCTTTTCCCGTTCTCACTACTGCACTTGACTAGTTTTAAAAAGAGAGCGATCACTTGATTATATGCAGTGTGGCACTGTTTCTGGACTATTCTGTTCCATTGATCTATGTGTCTATTGCTTTATCGATACCACACTGTTATGATTATTGTGGCTATACAGTAACTCAGAAATTAGGTAGCACAGATCCTCCAACTTTGTTCTTTGTAAAAACTACTTTGGTATTCTAATTATTTTGCCTTTCCACTTAACTTTTATCTTTTTATTATTTAAGAGATGGGTCTTGCTATATCAGCCAGATTGGTCTTGAACCTCTGGCCTCAAACAATTCTCCTGCCTCAGATTCCTAAAGTGCTACAAATACAGGTATGAGCCACTGAACCCAGCCCACCTAATTTTTATTTTATTTTATTTTTATTTTTTGAGATGGAGTCTTGCTCTGTCACCCAGGCTGGAGTACAGTGGCATCATCTTAGCTCACTGTGACCTCCACCTCCCAGGCTCAAGTGATTCTCCTGCCTCAGCCTCCCAAGTAGCTGGTATTGAGCCATTATGCCCAACTAATTTTTGTATTTTTAGTAGAGATGGGGCTTCACTACATTGGCCAGACTGGTCACAAACTCCTGACCTCAAGTGATCCACACTCCCTGGCCTCCCAAAGTGTTGAGATTATAGGTGTCAGACACTGCACATGGCCCCACCTAACTTTTAGAATTAGCCTGTCAATGCCTACAAAAATTTCTGCTAGAATTTTGGTTGGGATTATACTGAATCTACAATTTGGGAAGAATTAACCTCCTAATGATATTGAGCCACCTGATCCATGAACATGGTATCTTTCCTTTTGTTTAAATCTTTGATTTTTTTTTAAAGTGTTTTAACAGTTTGCAGCAAACAAAATGTGCAAATATTTTATATTATAATTGGGTATTTCATGTTTTTTGATGCTATTATAAATGGTACTTTTCTACAAAATTTCAATTTTCAACTGTTACAGGTAGATTATATAAATGTAATGAATTTTTATGTTGACCTTGTATCTGGAGACCTTGCTTAAACACACTTAGTTCTAGTAACTTTCCTGTAGATTCCCCAGGATTTTCTATGCAATCATGTAATCTGCAAAGAGAGATGGTTTCACTTCTTTCCCTCTGGCCTGGATGCTTTTTCATTTCTTCTTGCCTTCTGGCATTGGCTTTGACCTTGAGCACAATGATGACAAGGTGGCAGCAGCAGACAGACACTCTTAGCTTGTTGAAAGGGACATTCTGATGCTTAACTCATAACATCCTATTCCCAGAGTCTCCAGTTTTGGTGATAGTGTTCTTGATGCAGTATAAGCACTTCCCAGGAGCCCATGGAAGTGTGGACAAAGCAGGGCCCAGCTAAGCCGCTCTGGCTGTGCAGGAGACAGGGCTGCAACCGCTCTGGGCCCATCCAGATGCACTAAGTGCCCTGCTCTGCTAAGAAGTCCTTGGGGATGGGCAGGCTCCTTAGGCCATACATGCCCACAAATGGGTCACCCTTGTACACATCTGGGCATTCTTATAAAGCTTGGACCGACTGGCAAGGCAGCACTGGTAGTCTCCTGAGAAATAAAACCAGGAATCCAGGTAGCATGGCTTGGGAACAAAGTTTGACTCTAGTAGCCAGTCATTAAGCTGGAGGTTTGAAGTTCTGTGGTTGGGCACAGGGAACTTGGTAAGCACGCAACTGGTGTTTCTCATGGCCCTAAACAGGCATGCACATATATGAGGAGTAAACTGCCCTGTAGAATGGTGTCCAAGCATCACCCTCTAGCTCTGGGTCCTCCAGTGAGCTTGGCTGCAAATGTAGCCTTTGTGCTCACCACAGTCAACTGTACATGTCTGATGGTACGTGCCAGAGTGCCCACTTTCACCCAACCTCAGGCATGGCCTCTGGAGGACGGCTCTGTCCTCCCACCCAGCAGCCCTCCTGGTATGGAGGACACTGACAACATTCCACTCAGAGGCAGCTCTCGCTGTTGTGACCTAGCCTCTAGCTGCAGCCTCTCTTCCACAGGGCCCCTGGAGACAGAGATGGCCATTACACCCTGCCCAAGCTGCTCTTCTACAGGGGCCACAAGTCCCCATGATTTCACACTTTTACTGTGGCACCCAAGAAATAAAGAAACTCATGCTTTTGATTTACATTTCTCTTGAGATCTAAATTCACACAGAGCTGCAGCTGCACCAGTGTGCAGAATGACAAAGTATGCCCCTGGAGTGTGAGGGGTGTTAATATCTCAGAGAGTGGTGGCCCACCTGCCCCTCTCTTTTTGCAAGTGGAAGGGAGAGATTACCCCGAGATCGGATTCCGTGTAGTGTCTACCTTAAAGCTCCACCTGGTGGTGGTGAGGTTGATCTCGAAACTGAGAATGATATTTATCTTTTTCTTGAAGATTCTAAGGTAAAATGGATGACTGTAAGCAATGACAACTGTCACTACCCTCCGTATCATCATACTAGAGAACAGGAAGAGCTCCAATGTGGACATAAATTAGAAGTCTAGGCTGGGTGCGGTAGCTCATGCCTGTAATCCCCGCACTTTGGGAGGCTGAGGTGGGTGGATCACTTGAGGTCAAGAGTTCGAGACAAGACTGGACAACATGGCGAAACCCTGTCTCTACTAAAAATAAGAAAACTAGCCTGGCATGGTGGCACACATCTGTAATCCCAGCTACTGGGGAGGCTGAGGCAGGAGAATGGCTTGAACCCAGGAGGCGGAGGTTGCAGTGAGCTGAATTCACGTCACTGCACTCTCCAGTCTGAGCAAGAGCAAGATTCTTGTCTATTTAAAAAAAAAAAAAAAGGAAGTCTAGCTTGTAGTCTTAAAAAGAGAAGACAGGTTTGAAGCTCTCAGTGGTGATTTGTGAACAAACAGCTACACTCAAGTTCAAGTTCATTTGTGAATGCTGTCAACCCAGAACGGAAAGGAGCAGCTGCAGGAGTCGTGTCAGACACACCCACTACAGTAGTGACATCAAAGTCTCTGAGATATCTCTGTGAGCAAAAGCTGCCATTGCTGCTGCGCCATGCTCCATAAACTCTCACCACTGAGGAAGCAAAGGGACACCTAGCTTCCCGCTCCAAATAGGGAGGGTGGCTTGGGACCTACTGTCAAGAGTCTCACCTGGGTCCAGACACATGAACTTGCAGCACTCTTTGGGGTCCTTGCGGTACTGCTGACAGCCTTGGGGCCTCTCACAGAGAGCAGCCACGCACATCTCAGGCTCCCCTCCGTGGCAGGTGCAGCTCAGACATGGATCGTCCCCCTTAGGGGTGAAGTAGAACCCTTCATCCACCACGTTGTCCTTGATGTCAACACATGTTTGACCTGCAATGAGTATCCATTGTGTACAGATGTATACATTGCCAAAAAAAAGGGGAGCTTCCCCATGTGGGCCTGTGAATGCTACCTGTTACCTTAGAACGGGAATGAGGCAGCTTGAGGGGTCACATGAGAAGTTCCCACTAGAGTAGTGGCATCAAAGCCTCTGAGACAGCTCTGTGAGCAAACACTGCCATCACTGCTGCACCATCTGACATAAGCTGACCTTCCCCATTTGGGCCTGGGGAATGAATAAGGCAACTAAAGAGTTGGCCAGATTGTGCTGAGAGTCTTTCTATTGCTGGAATACCATGGATCTGCCCCATGACACAGGGAGTGGCTGTGTAAGGCAGTTAATACAACACACTGTTAGGACAAAGCACATCTGACCAGAGCAAATGGAGGCCAGAGAGCCAGGATGGAGCAGAATGCCAGACTCCAGGGTCCCTGCAGAAGTGTTTGCTTTGAAGTTGCCAAAGTAGATTACTTATGAGATTTCCTCAATTCTTAAGATGTAGCTGTTATGAGTATTAACCATTTTAAAATCACAATGTGTCTAAGGGAGCTGCCAGTTCTGCTTGGGAAGACAGTCTCCTGGACCTGAGGCACACTCTACGCAGAGATGACCTGGGACGAGAGTAAGAGGAATGGCCATGGCTAAAAACCCAGAGTCTTCAGCTGGTAGGCAGACATTGCAAAGGCCTGGAGGAAGAGACAAGGGATGAAGGAGCCCACAAGAGATCCATGCTCAGTGAAAGGCAAAGATACATGAAAAGGTAGCTTGTTCCAGTCTCCAAATGGGGTGGGGATGTCTACAAAGAGTCTTCTGATATTTCACAACCACAGGTCTATGCCTCACTTAAGACTGGATTCAGCTAGGCATGGTGGTTCACACCTGTAATCCCAGCACTTTGGGTGGCCAAGGTGGGTGGATCACCTGACGTCTTGAATTTGAGACCAGCCTGGCCAACATGGTGAAATCCCATCTGTACTAAAAATAAAAAAGCTACCCAAGTGTGGTTGCATGAGCCTGTAATCCCAGCTACTCGGAGGCTGAGGCACGAGAATCTTTTGAACCCAGGAGGTAGAGGTTGCAGTGAGCTGAGATCACGCCACTGCATTCCAGCCTAGGAGACAGCTTGAGACTCTGTCTTAAAAAAAACTTTCCCAGACAAACAATAACTGAAAGGTCACCAATCTGGTCAGGAAATCCCAGGGCAAGATATTCACATACAATTATTCCCTGGCTAAAACAGAGAAAAAAGAATGAAGAAAAATGAACAGAGGTCCTAGAGAAATATGGAACACCATTAAGAACACCAACATAAGTGAAATAGAAGTAACAAATGGAGAGGAGAGAAAAAAGCAGGAAAAAATAGTCAAAGGATAGCTGCAAACTACTCAAACTCACAGAAAAACAATAACCTACACATCCAGGAAGCTCAACAAACTCCACCTAGGATAAATGCAAAGGAGCCACAAACTGACACATCAGAATGAACATGCTGAAAGTGAAAGACAAGGCGAAAATATGAAAAGCAACAAATGGGAAATGACTTATTACTTATAAGGGAAACCCAGTAAGACAAACAACTGACTTGTCAGCAGAAACAAAAGAGGCTGGGGCAGTGGGATAAATGTTCACAGAAAACCATCAACCAAGATCCATAACCAGCAGAGATACCTTTTGAAAAATCAAAGTAAAATAAACTTTCCCAGACAGACAACAACTGAAAGAAGTTGTTTGCAGACCCACCTTATAAGAAACACTAAAGGACGTTTTCAGGCTAAAAGTATGAGATCCCCAGAGAATAATTTGAATACACACAAGAAACCCAAGAGCAACAGTAAAGGCAATCATATGATCATAAATAATAGCCTGCATACATAGTTTTCCTCCTTTATTCTCTTAGCTGACTTAAAAAGCAATTGTAAGGCCGGGTGTGGTGGCTCACACCTATAATCCCAGCACTTTGGGAGGCTGAGGTGGGTGGATCATGAGGTCAGGAGTTTGAGACCAGCCTGGCTAAGATGGTGAAACGCTGTCTCTACTAAAAATATAAAAATTGGAGAGATCCAAGATGGCTGATTAACAGCAGCTCAGGATTGTAGCTCCCAGTGAAAGCGCAGACAGCAAGTGGACACCACAATTTCAGACGAATTTTTGTTGCCCACAAACTGGGAGACTCCTGGCAGAGGAGCCACACGGGTCACCAGCGTGACTCTTTTGGCCGGCGTGGCGCTTCTCAGTGCGGAGTGTACGGGACTGGGTGCCCTTTTAGTCGGGCTCGGCTGGTCCCATCCCGAGAAGGAGAACAGCAATTGGAAGCGCTGAGGACTGAGAGCAAGCACAGCTGAACCCGGGAATGCCCAGCTCTGTGGGGAAGGGGCGTCCACTGAAGGAAAACTAAGAAACAGAAAAAACTTCATCACCAACAAGCCGGACATCCACTCAGAGACCCAATCTGAAAGTCGACAATTACAAAGATGACAGGTGGATAAATCCACAGAAATGGGAAGAAACCAGTGCAAAAAGGCTGAGAACACCAGAAATCAGAATGCCTCTCCTCCTACAGGGGATCGCACCTCCTCATTAGCAAGGGAACAAGTCCTGACGGAGAATGAGTGTGATGATCTGTCAGAATCAGGCTTCAGAAGGTGGATAATAAGAAACTTCTGTGAGCTAAAAGAATATGTTCTAACCCAATGCAAAGAAATTAAGAACCTTGAAAGAAGATTTAACGAAATGCTAATGAGAATGGACAACTTAGAGAGGAATATAAGTGAATTGATGGAGCTGAAAAACACAACACAAGAACTTCATGAAGTATGCACAAGTTTCAACAGCTGAATTGACCAAGCAGAAGGATAACAGAGGTCGAAGATCAACTCAATGAAATAAAACGAGAAGGCAAGATTAGAGAAAATAGGGTAAAAAGGAATGAACAAAGTCTCCAAGAAATATGGGACTATGTGAAAAGACCTAATCTACGTTTGATAGGTGTACCTGAATGTGAACAAGAGAATGAATCCAAGCTGGAAAATACTCTTCAGAGATTATCCAGGAAAACTTCCCCAACCTAGCAAGGCAAACCAATATTCAAGTCCAGGAAATACAGAGAACACCATAAAGATATTCCTCAAGAAGAGCAACCCCAAGGCACATAATTGTCAGATTTACCAGGGTTGAAATGAAGGAGAAAATGCTAAGGGCAGCCAGAGAGAAGGGTCGGGTTACCCACAAAGGGAAGCCCATCAGACTCACAGCAGATCTC